>JADAQX010001192.1:0-11739 GCA_015476325.1 Cardiosporidium cionae
TCTCCTCCTCCTCCTCTCTCTCATCACATTCCTCTCCTCCTCCTCCTCTCTCTCATCACATTCCTCTCCTCCTCCTCCTCTCTCTCATCACATTTCTCTCCTCCTCCTCCTCTCTCTCATATGTCTCTCCTCCACCTCCTCTCTCATATTTCTCTCCTCCACCTCCCCCCCCTCTCTCTCTCTCTCATCACATTTCTCTCCTCCTCCTCCTCCTCCTACCAGCCACTTTAAAGCCATTCATCGTATCGATGGCTAATTTGGCGTGAGAAGGTTCTGTGAAATCAATAAATCCATAGCCTCGATGTGTTCCAGGATTTTCATTATTTGGTAATAAATAACAACTCAATATTTTACCAAATACATTAAAGATTTTCTGAAAAAATATACACACATGAAAGAAAATAAAATTATTCTAGTGTAAAGAAGAAATTTTTCCATTGAATAGCTTCAAAATATTTCTTTGCATCCTCCTCTCTTTTCTTTAGTTTTATACTTTCCTCTTGAAATTTTTTAAAATATATTTTTCAAAATTCCATTCAAACTTTTCTTTCTTCATACCTCCAAATCTGCACCCGTAAAACTAAAGGGAACATTTCCAACATAAATTCGACTGGGTGAAGGAACGGTGGGATCTGTGGTGGCCTGTGGGCTTGTTAAGGAAGCTAAATTTGTAATACCAGAAGCTCCAGATTTTTGTAATATTGCATCTAAAAAAGAAAAAGGGGCTTCGGTGATATCGAATTCTCTCATCAAGAAAAAAATGGGAAGAAGAGAAGAAAATTTGATGGGGGAGGGAGGAGGTGGAAATTTGATGGGAGGAGGAGAGAGAGATGGAGAAGAGGAGAAGGAAATGAGATGAGAGAGGAGGAGAGGAGAAGGAAATGAGATGAGAGAGGGAGGAGGAGGAGAGAGGGAGGAGGAAATTTGATGGGAGAAAGAAGAGAAGAAAATGCGATGAAAGAAAGAGAAAAGATAAGATGAAAAACAAAAGTATACATGCCATTCAAAGAGGCAACTATAAACCTTTAAATCCACAAATAGGAGAGAGTAAAACACATTATCAATCAGAGAAATGGAAGAAAAATAACAGCAATACAGAGGGTGTAGACCATGGGGAGAAGTGAGAATGAAAGAGTATCCACAAGAGGTGATGTGATGAGGCTAGAAGGAGTAAAGAAAGAAGAAGAAGAGAGAAAAAAACAAAACAAAAAAACACAACACACAAGTAGAGAAAACAATGAAGCAAAATATAAAAGAAAAAAATCACAGAAAAAGCATCGACTCTACTCTCTCTAAACACCTGCATTCTCTAAAAAATATATAAATTTACATTGCCTCTTTTATATAAAAAATAAAAAGATTCAGAGTGAAAAAAATAGAATTTCTAAAAAGAAAATTTTCATAACTATTGAGAAGAAAAGAAAAATAATTTTAAAAAACAAATCACATCTACAGAGAATGAAATATATAAATTTGAAATTCTCTCCCTTCATAAACATTCCAATCCAAGAGAGAGAAATCTCTAAAAAACTTTTAATTCTTTTAAAAAATTTTAAAATACATTTCTACACTAGCACTGTAAAAAATTCTTTTTCATCCAATAAAGAAGAGTCTCTTTATATCCAATTCTATTTTATTAATAATATATATATATACTTTACTTACTTATATCCACAGTACAATTTGCCTTTGAACTCAAAACAGCCGCCGCTGCCAACGCGCCCGCCTGTGAAGGGACGAGCGAATTTCCACCCACCGCTACAGGCGAAGGAGAAGAAGTTCCAAGACCCACTATAATAAAAATTATTAAGAGAGAATTAATAATAGTAGAAGAAGAAATAGTAGAAGAAGTTGTAGTAGAAGTAGTAGTAGAAATAGTAGAAGAAATAGAAGTTGAAGAAGTTCCAAGACCCACTATAATAAAAATTATTAAGAGAGAATTAATAATAGTAGAAGAAGAAATAGTAGAAGAAGTTGTAGAAGAAATAGAGAAAGTATGATGAATATTATAAAGAGTAGAAGAAGAGATAATATGATGAAAATCAATTAAGAAATAATAGTAAAAGTATTTAAAAGTTAGAAAATAAAAGAGGAATTTTCAATTTTCCATCTTCTTGTTTTTTTCATCCATACCAGAAGCCAAATTTGCAGCAGGAGGAAGAGGAATACCCACAGCAGAAGGCCTTCCAACTTTTATACTTCTATAAAATAAAATTTAATAAATAAAAAAGAAACATAAATATAAAACAAAAACAAATGTGAAATGAAAAACGAATTTTTGTGAACCAATTTTATTTTTAAATGCAAAAAAAAAAACAAACTTCTCCTCTTCAACGTATGGATGAAAAACACATCAAAGAATCCACTGAAATCTTCTCTCTTCTCTGAAAAAATTCTCCAATTTGAGTGTAAATATGTATACATACCTTCCTTTCAAGAGAAAACCTTGCATAGCACTGAGAGACATTTCCTACAATTTATTCAAAAAAAATAGAGAAAAAAATACATCGAAGAAGAAGGAAACAATGCACTCTCACACACATCTAAATCCTACGAAATAAAAGAAAACATTCTCTTCACTAACCGCAGATTCTGGAGTTGAAAATTCAACAAAACAAAATCCTTTGGATCGATCGCCTTCTTTAGGCATATCTACTGCCACAATAGTACCAAATGCTTGGAAAACACGTTTAATTTCCTCTACTGTTAAATAGTAATCCAAACTTCCCACATAAATACGACACATCTGCAAGAAAACATCTAAAACAGGTGGGTAAGAACAATTATATCCTGAAATCGTTTATTTCCTTCTCTTTGTGGGATATATTTTGATATATCCCATCATTCTCATACATCTTCTTCATTCTCTCTCTCCCCTACATTTTCTCACACACTTTCTGCATTCTTTCTCTCCCATTCATTTTCTCATACATTTTCTTCATTCTCTCTCTCCCCTACATTTTCTCACATACTCTCTGCAGTCTCTACTTCTCTCTCTCTCTCCTCATGCATTCTCTTCTTCATTATTCTTGATTTTTGCTAACAGCACGTTTTTGGTAAGCAATCGCGAGGGCGTTGGATGATAATTGTGCGCCTTGAGTATCCGCAGAAGGAGAGGAAAGAGTATTACATTGTGTGACGGCTGGAACACCAGATGTAGAGAAACCAATGCCACCAGTGAAGGAAGCTAAGGATGTAGTAACATCAGGAGTAGTAGATTTCTCTGTTCCTGTATCCCATCCAGTACGACGTCTGCGAATTTCTGCACGCTGAAGAAAATGGCAGAGAAATAAAGAGAGGGAAGTTATGAAAAGGGGGGATAAAAATCCACAGGATTAGAGTGGAGTACAATGTAACGGAAGAAACTTTAGAAGAATAAAAATAAATAAAGATACTCTTAATGTAATACAAACGTAGTTTCTAAAATAAAGAAAATACACCTTTTTCAAGAGAAATGTATCTACAATGGATTATAGTTCTCTTTCCATTCGCAAAGAAATGTCAAGAGAGAGAGAGATGTATACCCATTCTGGATGTACTACTATACCTCTGCATTCTTTTTAAATAAGAGGGATTCAACTATTGTTTTTTTTGCAATGTTTATCCTTCAAAATGCATACAACTCTTTATTATAAAGAAATTCTGTGGGATACAAACATTCCCTGCATTTTAAAAAATTTCTCCCTAACACCGAGAAAACTGTGGAATCTACGCCTCTTCTTCGTCCTTTGTGGGTGAAAGAAAGAAAAACTATCATAGCATGTGGAGCAAGAGAAAAGATAAGAGGGACTCCAACCATCACCTACAATTCCATCCTCACGCACACACGTTTGAGTGCATCCCTCATCACATTGCAATTTGTTTTTCTATCCCGTTTTTGTTAGGAAAATAAACTCTCTTTGAGCCTATATTCCTTACTCTCTCCCTTTCCTGTTCTCCGTGAAATTTTGCATAGCATAACACTACAACTACGAAGAAACATACCCGTTCTTCACGTGATCGACTTTGGCTGCGACTCCCTCGGCTCTTACTGCGAGAGCGGCTTCGCTCTCGACGCCTTCCACGAATGCCATTATGCGATGGACACATTGTGTTTCATGGGTAAAAAATACAACACCGTAGAAAAAGAAGGCTTTCTAAGAGACGAATAAAACCTTTTACATACAAGGAATGTAAATTAAGTAAATAGTGTTAATCAAAAAGGAAAAATAGGATGAAGGACACAAACACAAAACAAAAAGGACTTGAAGATGGGGGAAAAAAGTAAATAAGCATGCAACAAAAACGTAACGTAAGATAGTACAAAGAGATGTACTGTCAGTATGACGCTTAGATTAGATTAGGAAGCGGGGGAGAGGACAGGAAGAGGAGAAAAGCAACTTGTTGTGGAGGTTAAAAAAAACAAAAGAAATAGGTCTCGAGAGATGACACTGCTTACGTGTACCGAAAATAAAAGAAGGAGACGACAGCTTAGATGGTCAACAAAACTACCTTGAACAGAGAGATTGCTCCAAAATAGGAAAACTATGCTAAATCTCACTATAATTAGAGCAAGATAGTAGAAGGAAATAATTGAACAGAAAGCTAGAGTTAAAAAAAAGAGGATTAAAGAGCGCAACCTATGACACAAAAGCAACCGATCATGGGGGGCAGCGGCACTTTGTCACGGTAAAAGAAGAGCGAAGGTATACGTTTGTTGAAAAAGCACCCTTAGCGCAACCATCCAAGCTGCTTCGCCTGAGGTGGATCGGGAAGACAAAGTTCATTTTATTTTATAACCATCGACGGGGGAAGATTACTGAGTAAAACCTGCGAACAAATGATACAGTACTTTGTTTGATTTCAAACAAGGTTCGAATAGCATTTTTAGTATCAAAGTTGCTGTATCTAAAGGCATGTCGGAATCGAATATTGTAAATATACAAGACCTAGCCAAAAAACCCTAAAGGAATGAGAAAAATATCCATAAGCGTATGCCTATGCTCAAAATGCGGAGGAACATTTTAAAAATATTAGTTCGATATGAATTACAATATTGATTTTCAAAGTAATCTTTTAAACTATGTTTTTTGTGCACAAACATGGTTATTGTAAGGCTTCAATAAAAGGTAGTAATTTATTTCTGTAGTACCATGTGGCTTGGATGCTGCTTCAAAATATGATCAACTATATGTCATAAATGCACCAATAAAACTTGTGGGTTTACTTATTTTCTCTTTTTGCCAATCGGCAAGTTACTCTAAATCGGTATTACTTTCGTGATGCTTTTCAACAATTTGATGTACTCATGATTTTATTCAATACTTGTTGGATGCACTGCATAGTTAATCTTTATTGAGTGGGAAACATAAATATGTATTGCTTGTTAGGAATGAGATTTCGTAAAAAGTTTCATAAAAACAGATGAAAATTACGATAAAATAACTATCCCAATGCGGATGATGCAATGAATAAAACCAAATAACACCTAAAACATGATTATAGTTTAGTAACTATGCAGTAATCATACTACAATTTTATTCATATGAGGAAATGTCTTGTCAAAATTTAAAGCAGCTTATTTTACATCCTTGTACTCTGTTACTGCTATCAAGAGATTACATATCAAATATTATCACAGCAGTAAAGAGCCATATATCATGCTTTAAAACTTTGAGTAGAAGTACAAGTACCCTATTTACACATTCTTTCAGCTTTAGTTAGCATATGCTGGCATTCCTAGTATGTGCATACAAGATGTATGACATACTTGCAAAAACAAAGCATCGGTTCCTTGGGAAGTAACCTAATGAAAAAGAGGAAAACCGAGCTACTATCCCGACGAAAAGTTTTTGACAAGTAATATTCCTAAAAATTACTGCGCATTATTATGATGAGCGTCCCATTTAAAAAGTATGGAGGATTAAAAAATTGTCTTGCGTGGTAAACGTTCTAAGAAATGAAAAGAAGTATTTTCAGATCGTTTCGTCTCAAAAGATTGAGTGATTCAAGATTTCATGGGCATATCCAACGCATGCTTATATAAAACAATAAGTAGCATTCTATCTTAAACTATTCAATACAAGCAACTGTTCTTCTACATTAAAAAAAATGAGAAAAGTCGCATTCCTTGTTTTGGGTTTAAAACATGCTATTTTACTTTTCTTTTCCCAATTTTAGAATACACTATTTCTTCCCTTTCCTATCTTAAAGTAGGCGTGTTTATATTTGCTGCCTACCCCTTTGGCCATGCTTAGTTGAAAAGCATAGGTTACTTTGAAACTAGCGCACTAAAACTGATTCTCGGCGGAGAATTTTTGTGCATATTCCCAGCCCAAATCGTCTCTTGCAATAGAGTTTTCTATCAGAGAGATATGATAAGTATGATATTGGCACGTTACACACACTGGTGAAACTATGAAGCAAAATTTTGACTCGACAATAAACGAACTTAGCACAAGAAAGCATCGCCACACGTTCTTACATCACCTTTTGTAAAAGCAAGTAAACTTTGATGTGCTGGATAACGGTGAATTTCAGCAATGGAAAGAGATTTTGCTTTGTAAATACTGTGCGATATTCTTCATGATTTACAAAGGCATGCTTACTAATCATAAAAGTATCTAATTTGTGATGTATACAAAACTACGTAGCAACACAAAATAAAAATATCATTTCCTAAGAAACTTTGTCAATGGGTTCACGAAAAATACAAAACATTTGGAATAAAAAGAATACAAGTACTCTGATCTTCAATATTCCACCTAGGATTACTTTTATCAAGGTAAAGCATTTCATAATAATCCAAAAGACAACGAGAATGCCATCGACAAAAAAATAACAAAATTATAGGAGATTCTTAAGGTGAAAACGGCGCATAATTTTGCCACTAAAAAAATCCGTGCGGAAGTACTATGAAATAGAGTTTCCAATAGCAAAATTTTTTATTCTTTCGGTGTTGTGACTTAGTAAATAAGAGCAATCAAAGTCCCAAATATTTCCAGCATGATCATCTCCTACTGTTATTGCATGGATAAGAGGGGAATCAATAGAATCTTCAAATACACACATATCAAGAATTGCACCATCATGCCCATTCAGTATCTGTTTACATACTCCGCTACGACAGTCCCACGAGAAAATGAATCCTTCGGTAGTCACGGATAGAATTACAGGCAACCCCCGTGGAAACCAAGAAATTCGTGTAATACCACCAGAGGATGGAAGATTATTGAAAGAAACTAGCTGCGATGTATCTAATTTGCAGCGAATTGTCATTTTAGAGCAGTCCCAGATATTGATCATACCGTCAAGCCCACCTGCAAAAATAATACATTAAGGAGTAACAATTGACTGACGAATTCATCGCCGAAGATCGATTCATTCAAAAGTATATCTATAGTAACCTTTCCTGACCAATAAATCTTATTATAAATCATTCATATAGCATATTTCAAGAAAACAACATGACAATTTATAATCCATTTGATCAGTCTATAGGAAATATACCAGTGGCTAATATAGCTTGTGGGCCAAAGCACTTATCTAGAGTGTCATCAAAAAAGCAAAGCGCCTCCACACTATCTGCATGCCCATTTAAATGTGATAATGTCTTTCCAGATTCAATGTGAATAAGCTTGCATGTGCCATTCAATGAACCAGTTGCTAAAAGAGGAAGAAGTTTGTGCGTAGCCAACGCAACAACACCGTTTACGGCCGGATTTTGTGAATCAGAACCATCCGCTTCCCTAACTCTAAACGGACGACCTAGCTTATGCATCATTTTGCCAGTTGCTGCACTCCAAATTATAATACAACCATCATCTGATGCTGTACATAAACCCTTTCCATCAAATGTGAAGCTCCCGCAAGTAACACGGCTTCCATGGCCAGAAAATATTCTCATCATTCTTCCATTTGGAACCCACCACATCCAAACAGTGCTATCAGCCGACCCTGCAACTAAACCAGGCCCTTTTGGGTGCCATTGTATCCATTCGATATCACCTGAAGGGCCGTATAAATTATGCAGCAAATGATAGGCATTTGATTGGGAATTATCTGATGGATCAACCTTGTATATTCTTAAAGATGCATCGCAGCAGCCCGCAGCGAGATAAAGGCCATCATTCGAATAAGCAAGACAGGAAACTGTATCCGCAGCCTCGTTCAATGTCTTCAAAGGAGTAGCAAATCTACCATGATCGCATTCAACAAGTTGTGAGAAGTTATACACGCGACATGTATCATCACAGCCTCCTGTTGCTACATGTGGAATTATAGGGAATTGCGGATGCACTGAGACGCTGCAGAGAGAATCCGTCGCTTCCCGAAGAGTTATAGAAGGAGATGCAGACGCTGGAGAAGTGTTTGAAGATATGCGAGAAGAGTCTACATCCTTTAAAGCACTCGCTTCATGAACTGTCTTAACCTCATCTTCATCGGATGAGAATTCCTCATTTTCATCCACATCGAGTGTAATATAGCCATCTTGTTCACTTAGAAAAACAGGTTCATCTCCTGAATCGCTCATGGCGTCGGTTTCATTCTGAACGGCTGACATTTTAACTCAGAATAAAATAGTCATTCCGTCACTTGTTGCGCTTTCAAGTTGCATAAATAAATGACAGTAGAAGATGATGTAATGCATATTGCATTTAATTATTCGAAAGTAAAGACTGCTGCGATTAAATAGATTGTGAAGGATGCGCCTCTGACGCAGAATGAAACCAGAAAATGCGACGACTGTCGCGACAAAATGTTCTCTCCTCGTCCTTCTTTCTCGAAAAAGTATTGTTCTCCGCGTGTTCAGATAGCTACATTAGTGCGGAAATTCACTTTGGAAGTTGCGTTTTTTGAAAAGGAAGAAAGGAATACATGGCAGGATTGCTTCTTTATTTCAGGTTGGGATAATTTTGCTTGCAAAAACGAAGGTGTAGCAGGTACTCACCTAGGCCTAATAATTGCCCTGTATTGCTGAGTCTAGGTAGAAGCGTTATGCAATATCATCGAGTAATAACAAATTCACAAGAAGCATGCCGGAGCCCGTACATGCGATATGCAGCTTTTTCATTGTAAAAAAAGTAAGCTATTATTTATTGCGATACAGTATCTTGAATAGAATGTGAGGCAATCTTAAAAACTATTTTTATGTGTAAAGAATGAATAATCAAATCATTTTGTGCCAGGTTCGCCTACTCTTGTAGCTTTCTACCAAATGAAAAGCTATAAAAAGCGTTCCTTAATTAAACACACTACGCTTTGGTTACGTAAATTTTGACACTGCAAAATCATGTCAGCATAAGTAGTTACAAGATTCTTCAATAAGCATTGTAAAATAACACAGCTTTCATTATCCTCTTTTTTAATTATACCCATAAGAAAATATGGTTTTTTTGTAAAGTCATAGCTTCGAAACCATCGCATAAATACTATAGTTCTTAGCATTCGATAAAAAAATAGTTGGGTAAGCATTTCAAATATCTATGGATAACTTGGAATTCTTTTTTGCAAAAATGGGGCAAAATTTCATTTCAATGTGATATAAAAAATTGTTCCATTAAGACTTCATGATAGAGTCTGCAGTTTTCTTGTTGTTCCTTAACAATATGAAGTTTTCAATCTGGAGATCGACAAAAATAGTTCAGCAAACAGTTAGATTGAATCAGTTATAAATTTTGCTTGGGAATAGATTCTACTGGCACATAAATTTTTAATATCCTTACAGTCTACATTACAGGATAAGCAGGGAGATTATGAAGCTAACTTTAGAGAAAGTTTAGGAAGTATAAACAATTTTTTAATGCATGCGGGTTGTAACAGTGGTACCTCGATAGCACGGGACATCCATTTTAATGTATTATTTTATATGATTATAATTATCTTATCCTTATTAAAAATACCTTTTTGTTAGAATATAGTTATCCTCCTTAAACTAATGAAGTTAACATTCCGCAGTTTTTCCCCAGAGTATCACAGTGCGCATCAAGCGATGTAATACCATGGACCCCGATGTTTCTCGCACCTATAATGCACTTATTTTTATACTTTGAGAGGCAGAATGAAATAGTGGTAATATAGATGGGCAGATTATTCTTTTGTTCTTTTCTTGTAACGTAGATGAATGAAGGAGTGAACGACTTTTCCTATTTCTCTACTTAGTCGCGCAAATAGTAATAAATAGCGTAGAATAAAGTTTATGTTTCATTGTACGAATTAGGGAAAATGCTCTCTCAGCTAATTAAATAGAATTAACCTATTTAATATTATGCCGTACGAAAGAGCTGTAATCAGCCGAAGTCTATAAAATACGACTGGCAGAACGCGACGAATTCCAGTTTCCACAACTCATGAAAAACGCCGCGTTCACACGGATTGTTTCTACGAGCGCATAGTATTAGAACCTCTTTACGGGTTGCAGAGGGCAATACAGTTTAAATTCTAGATTATTTTGTTTTAAATAAAATATCAGCCATCTTTTTGCCAGCTGTTATTGTTAATTTTATTTTTTGCCAGTTTAGAAAAACTTCTAAAATATGTTAGAGCTCTGATAAATCAGAGTTTGCCTGTATTGCTAAATATTCACTGTTTGAATGAAGACTGTTAAAGACTACTTTTTTATGCTTGAAGTATAGTTGATAAAATTTGTTTTGTTGTATAGTTAAATTCAATGCCAAAAAGCATATGGGCAGTTCTTAAAGTCTTACAAATTTTTCTAAGTGGAAATTTACCTTGTAAACAGATTTTCATTTTGGATAATGAATCTGAATTTTAAATTTGTGAATGGATTATTCTTTTAGTTTTTATTTTTTCATGCTCGATAACGTGAAGCTTCTTGAAATTAATTAAAAAATCTTATTTCTGCATTGAAAATTTGTAAAATATTGTTCATATGAAGCTATGCGAAAACCCTTTTAAAGACACTTTACTAGTTTTTCTATTTCTAAAGTGCATTTCTTTGCCTCTGATGACGCAAAAAAACATTTTGTATTCAACTAAAATAATCAAAGTGATTTCTCGTACTAATCGTTACAAAATATCTTGAAATCTGCGATTTAGTATTTTTAATTACATTTTTTGAAAAGGAATTTGCATGACTTACATTTAATGTGTAGTAGAAGAAATGTTCCGAAGATGGGTTAAGTTTTATCGTAGTACGAGCTTTTTAAAACGAGTCTATGAGATAGGAAAACCACGTAAATAAAAATAAAATAGCACATTCGTAGGTTACAAAGGTATTTAGGAGCATTTGGGAGAAGCCTCATTGCCGTTAGAGCAAATAGCTTACTGTTGGAAATATCTTTATTACTGCATTGTATTGGCTTTGAATACTATTGCATTCATAACATAATGAACAGAATTCACTAAGTGATCTATGCATTGTATTACATAGAACATGATCAAATTGCTTGTCAGTTGAAACGTTAGTAAAAGGGTAAACGTACTCATTTTTATTTGTTACGTAATTATACTGCCATCACCAGCCAAGTGGTTTCACCGAGGTTGTAAATTAAAAGGAAACATGTTGTTTGTGAACGTGGTGTTTTCTGCGAGTTACTCTAACGAGAATTGGTCACGCTCTTCCAGTCGTATACTAAAGACTTCGGCTGAAATAGTTTTTTTAAGCAGTAGGGTATTAAATAGGTTGATTCTCCTAATTTCGTAAGGAGGGTATTTTTCTAATTCGTATAATAAAACATAAACTTATTCTACGCTAATAATTACTGTTTGCGGAACTAAATAAAAGAATAGAAAAATAGG
>JADAQX010001193.1:0-11729 GCA_015476325.1 Cardiosporidium cionae
ATTAATTCTAAATATATTTTCTATTGTTGCAGCAATGCAATTTTCGTAGTTGAGCCTAAATAAAAGGAAATTGAGAGGGGCATGTGAATAAGGTAGAATGTTATTCTATGAGTTTCTTCAGCAGAACTGCTTGTTTTGCATGAGGTTATAGGGAGGGAGGCTACTACTGAAGGGTGTAAATATGTAATCAATAGAAACTGCTGGACAATCTGTGTAAACGAGACTACCTTTCTTTAATGCTGTTGCTGTACAAGGGAGCAAATGTTCACCCAAAAATGACAATTAATTAAAACTGATAGTGTAGGTGATATCACGAATTCAGAATAAATGTGTTTTTGCTACTTTTCTGGCCAATACCCGGACAGAAATTCTCATACACCTCTTGTAATTTTTTTCCTCAATCTGATTCCAAACTGCTGCTTTACCGCTTTAATTTTGCCTGTGTGTGTAGTGGACAGACAACGTTGCTCGTCATAATCACATATAACTTGACCACTCTGCACCTTCCCAGCAAAGAAAAATGGAGCAAATATGCTACATTCAGTTATAGTGACATCAACCTAAAGTGATATTTAATTACGATGTACGTACGAATACCACCATAATCATTCGCCGAGCTGTATCTTCAATTAAATGGAATGATTCGTAAAGTCGAATTCTACATTGCTCAGTTAAAACATCATCTGCTATTTGCTGAATAATATTGATTTTTTTTAGTTTTAAATCGATTATTGTTATTTCTACACACTTCGCTGCTAAGAGTTGCTCAGCAACATCGTAATAGGTTGCCAAAAATTTACTTGAGTAGCTTTCTCGCATGTTCTTTTCTTACCTCGTGGTATCGAGTATCAAAGTAAAGTGTGCCATAACAACAAGAGAACATTTCCACTTGCTAAACATTACGAAAATATTCGAAAACTCGATTGAATATAAGTTTTTACAAATATTCCTAATACTATCTTTTTGCGCTTAGGCAGAGTTTTTTCGAGGGCAGAAATATTTTGGCATGGATACTTTTGAACTCACTCTAGAGTTTCTACTCAAATATTGACAACCTTGTCTTATCAAACTTTGGCTGGGCCTAGCGTATTACTTTACCTATTGTTCGAAAGACTTAGAGAGTGCTGTTCTACATTTTACATTTCATTATCCCCTTTGTTATGAGTTTGGCAAACTATTTTGGTTCATCTGATATGAGGGCTATTCATTAACTCAATTTTTCTCATAACATTTCATATTCGCAGTATCCTCCTTGTTAGAATCAGTAGTATCTGATAGCCTTTTTTTCGACTAATGTGGCGCTTGCTTTCTTCTCGCATTGAATACCGTCTTTCTACCCATGTCAGCTGCAATATGCTGAAATATTGTTATTTTAACCAGGGAGCCACTGCTGCTCTTCCCCACTGTCAATTTTATTAGTGATGCATAGTAGTGAGAATGCATCGAGTGGACTCGTTTGATTTGTCAGATGTGGAATCGCCCAGTGTGGACGCTCTAGATAATCGTGGATTTTCCTCTTCAAATCGAAGGAAACCGAAAAAACGAAATCAAAGGGAGGTAGAGATATATGGAATTTTCGCTGGCGATGAATTAGAAAAATCCGACGACGAGATGTCCAATCAAACTTACAAGAAACAGAAACCTCGTGCTGTAAGGTTTGTTAGTGCCGGAATACCCGTGGACCTTACTGAAGCAATGCCAAAAGAACCAACACAATTCCAAAGTGTTGAGCCTTCTGGAAAACCCTTGCTTCATGCCAAAGAGAGGAATTCTACGGCTAATGTTACCTTATCTTCTATTCGAAAACAAGTCACTCGAGATGAAAAAGATACTTCAGGGAATACTTGTGACGTAAGCAGTCGTGGCATCAATTGGGAAATAGAGGATAACTACGAAGAATCAGTCGATGAGGATACAGAGCATGAAAACCAAAACTCCCACTCTGGATTGGGGAGTAATTCCATATTCGCTGCGTGTGCAGCATTCAACTCTGAAATGCTATCCTCTGATTCTGATGACTCTTTTACAGAGGAAAATTTGTTGAATACAAAGCGATTTAAGTTTGAAGATGCAAGCCATGTTACTGAAGTAAAGCCTGTAAATAGAGATTCCTCTCAGTTGAACACTTGGAATCTTGATAAAATGTCTAAAGCATATGGCATAGGGTTTCAAATGATGAAAAAAATGGGATACAAGGGTGGTGGCTTGGGAAAGGATGGTGAAGGTGTGAAGAATCCAATTGAAGTGAGACTTCGTGCGAAAAATCGTGGTTTGCAAGACTTTGGAGAACGCATTCGGGCTAATGATAAAATACTCTCTTCTGATGATATTTCCTCATTACACAAGTTGTTAAATGCTAAGAAGAAAGACCAGAAGGATTCCCGTTTATCCGAGAATTGGCGTACTTCGTCTAGACTACCTCAGCCGCAGAAAGTTTATAAGAGTGCTGCAGAAGTTTGCACTGAAGGTCGTTCTGAAATTACGAAGAAAGGCTCATCTGCCGTTTTTCCCACCATGCGTATAATTGATATGACCGGTCCGCAGCAAAGAATCATAGAATCATCATCTGATTTATTGAAATGGGACCTATCAAAGCAATTGTCTAATACTATCTCTCCCCTGTCACCTTTTCAACGGCTATTGAATGAAATGGAGCTTTGTGTTATATCTGTAGAATCTGATTTAAAGATTGCTGCGCAGGAGCGTAAATTCGAAGAGGATGCGTTGATAGGATTGTCTCATGATCATGATAAAGCTTCAGTTCTTATTGAATGTTTGGATGAGCAGTATGGGGATGCTCAAGAAATTCTTGGAAGATTGAATTTCATGTTTTCTGATCTATCCTGTTATTTCGCTTATGGGAATATTCCAAGCTGTACTGTTAGAGCATCTCCTTCTAGAACAAAGCAGTTGGAGAAGTATTGTAGCCCAGTCGATGATTCACGTCTGCACTCCTTGAGTATGACTGAATTTTCTCATCATAAAGAATTTGAGGTGGATGCAGAAACGCGGTGCCTTGGCGCGATTAGGAACCCTAAGTCAGAATTCTTTCGCATCGAAGATGATGCAAGAAAGCATATAGGAATTGTAAGAGACCCTACTGCCACAATGCAAGAATTTCATGAAATTTTTCAAAATGTCAGGCTGCAGTTTACCAAAAGTTGGCAGGAGCTCTGCATTTCTCGCATTGCAATGGCGTTTATATGTCCTTTGATTTCTATTACTTATGAGAACTGGATACCCACCTTTGATCCTGAACGGGGGTCTACGCAAATAAAAATATGGGAACAATTCTTTTTAAATTTGTGCAAGTTTGACAAGCTGTCTAACTCTACTCTACTCGACCGAGCTGTATCACCCATTCCTGCAAATTCACGTAACTACTCCTTAGCACAGTATTCTACTGAAGTTAGCGTATATAATTTGTTCAAGCAATGCATAGAAGAACAGATTGTTAAGAGAATTCGCTTATTTCTAGGTCAGAACTGGAATGTAAGAGACCCAGATGTTGCACTTCGAATGTGCGAAATATGGCAGCCAATACTCTCTCCAAGCCTGTTTTCCTCAATAACTTTTGATGTGATTCTACCAAAGCTTGCCGCTGCTGTTGATTTATGGGATCCTCAACAAGATCCAATACCGCTAAACGTTTGGGTGCATCCATGGTTGCCAATCCTAGGTGACACTATTCATTCTTTATGGGAATGTATCATATTCAAATTTTCCTCGAGTTTACAGCATTGGAACCCCTGTGATAGGTCCGCTTTAGCTATGTTATCTCCTTGGAAGCTGTTCTTTGATTTACCTACATGGGAATCGCTAATGCAGCGGTGTATTATACCAAAGCTAAGGAAACATTTAGAAGTTACTCCCATTCGGCCCGATGCACAAACCCTTGAGCCGTTTCAAGTAGTTTTTGATTGGATTGAGCTATTGGGCCCAAATACAATTGCACAAATTTTTGACTGCTCCTTTTTCTCTCAGTGGCTACAAGTTCTTCAAGTATGGCTCTGCTCTCCTACAGTAGATTATGCAGAAGTTTTGAACTGGTATAAAGGTTGGAAGTCAATTTTTCCTAGTTCATTGCTCTCCTGCCCTATTGTACGATCTCGATTTTCGCAAGGCTTAGATATCATCAATCAAACGACATCCTTTCTTTTTGAGAGTACCGATAGTATTCCAGGGTTTGTCGATTCTACATTAGGATTTTCTTCCTCACCGTTATCTGAAGGAGCTAACGTTTCAAACAGTTCTCGAAGTTTTGCAACTGCTGCCTCTAACTCAGTTAGTAGTGCGGACATTACTTTTCAAGATATGAAGTTTCCAATATCAGCGCCTCCTCTTCCGCGTGAGCCACCTCCACCTACGCCAGAAGAGATTCGAGAGAAGCTCAACTTGAAAGATTATTTGGAATTATTGGCTAGCTCCAATGATATGGTAATGAAGCCAAAAGTTGGCCGCATCGAGAGTGGCAAACAAGTGTATTCGTTTGGACGGGCTTCAATTTATGTTGACAAGAAAGTTATTTTTCTGTTACAGCAGGGCATGTGGATTCCTGTCAGTGCAGACCACCTCATTCAATTCGGACGGAGTTGTAGAAAATAATGTAGAATCCAGTTTGGTTGTTGTATTCTCAATTATGAATAAATAAAAATCTTTTTTGCGGTACATCTATCTATTTGTGTTTCGCTATTTTTTTTAATGCCTTTGTTTAGATTACACAGACTATAGTTATGGAGGATTATCAGTTAAGTTGTTTTTATTCTTATTTCTCCTTGCATTATTTATGCTTACCCAAAAACCTGTATGGGTAGCAGGTGGAAAAACTCTTTTGCATGGAAAAATCACTTTTAGAAACAAATGCTGTTTCATTTATTCTAGATGAAATATTTTTTGCTTATTTCAATAAGTTGGATTATAATAGACATGCTATGCTGACGTTAAGAAAAGCCTCATGTAGAAAATGATCGATATCCGTATTTCGTTTGACCTTAAAAAAAACTAATTTTTAGTTGAAGAAGGAAGCAATTTAAATAACAGCTACAAATGTATGCGTTTGATAAATATTGGTAGTGCTATAACATAGCATTGAAGTAATAAATTTTTGTTAAAGCAATGCGAACTTGATAAGACATATTTATTGGATCTTTGCACCTCATGATTGGTAAAAATTATGTGTGAAAATATTTCTTTAGTTTGAAAGACATAAAAGCCATAGCAAATCAATGTTTTAAAAAATGGGATAACTCTGAGGAGTAGACGTATACTCTATCTTGTCTGCTTGCTTTCCTTACTTTATTTCACAATTACTTGTTGGAAAGGATTGTCATAAATAGCACAGCACTCTCCTTGAGTAACTTTTTTTATTGTTACCGAATTGCATGTTACATATCATCACTTAAAGTACTAGTACCTGTTTTTTAAAATGAGCTTCGGTTTTATTACACTGTAGCAACTTTTAGACTCTGTTTTTTAAAATGAGCTTCGGTTTTATTACACTGTAGCAACTTTTAGACTTTGTTTTAGAAATGAGTATAGTACATAGCGTTTATGTGCTGTGCATCGGCTGAAGTTACTGTTTCCCCTGTTTTAGATTCAAAGTGCGAAATTAAAAAAAATTGTAGGAGGGCTTCCTTGTCCACACTTTTTGATACATCAACGATGGAAAGAGTATTATTCAAAGTATGTTCCGTTGCCTTATCAATTATCCAACACATTTAGGTGATTTTTTAAGCTAATGCGCTGGCACAAGCGCAATGAGGGAATAACTGTTGCGTGTTTTTGAATCATTAAAAAAGCTTGTGCAATGGGAAGATTTCCATTATTGGTTTTGCTTGCACTTTCAAGTGAAATTGAAGATTCTTTGGCAATTTAATCTTTTCAGTTCAGGCAAAATACAGTTTGGACGCACGTTTTCAAACTTTTTGTCATGTCAGAAGATATAAACAACTCTGTTGATAGCCTGAGGCTACTGGGACAAGTTGATCCAGTGAAATAATTTTGGAATAAGCAACCTTTACACTACAAGTTATAAAAGCAGTGATCATTAACAGTTACTTTAACGTTTTCACAAATGCCAAGGTTTACATGTATTGAATTGCATTTCAGAAATGTTTGTTTAAGAACTTTCTCAGGCGATTAAAAGACATAATGCTGCGTTAAGATTGGCATAAAAGAGGTAACTATCTAAACCTTGGTGAGATTACAGACTGTCAAAGGAATCAAGTTAGAACAGCTATGTTTCTGGGTTTCACTCTTTCGATTGGGCACATTTTTATGGAGTATATCTTGCCTGGTAGCTCAATGCAAAAGAAATCGAAACAAATTGAGGCAAAAAAGTTGTAGCTCTGTCATTTGTTTTTTTCGTTTTTCCTAGAATCCACGCAGACCTCTCAACATACAAATTCTCATTTACTTCATTTACGCAAAAAAACAGGAAAATGCCTTGGCAAATGTCATTATAGCTCTGAAAAAAGCTCACTTAGCATTTAATAACGATCACTCTAAGTCATCATTTTGGGACTTTTGGTTTACGTGTAGTTCTCCCCTGTTGATCACTTCGTTTGCAAGCTTGAAAGCAATTTGTCAAGAAACAGTGTAATTGCTGCTGCAGGAAATTAAAATAATACCTGCACTACTTTTGTAAAAGATACCTCTTTCCATTGAAAGAGGAGACTACGAAAAGCGGAAACAATGCAATAAATTATCCAGCCTGCTAAAAGTAACGACCGTACAAACCTCAACATAATAAGCTTCAGAAACCAGTATTTCGAGAGAAAACTACTTAAGGAAACTTCTTAATAATATTGTCAGCAGTTCTATGGAATCTTTCCGCCGAAAATCATGCAATTAATCACTCGACCCCATCATTTTAATATATTTGACGTGCAACGATAATATTTTTACAGGAATATTGCTTGTCGAAAGTTTGCAAGAAAGGATTCTTCAAATCATAGTTGAATATATTTTTTTGACTTGCTGTAAGCATTTAAATCGGATCAATTTTTACATTCAATGAAACAAAAACTATTTTACTAATATTGTTTCATAGCATGAAGTCTAACATGCATCCCCTATCCCATCTACTTACAAAACAAGTAGTGTTGCTGAAGAAACTCATAGAATAACATTCTACCTTATTCACATGCCCCTCTTTAATTTCCTTTTATTTAGGCTCAACTACGAAAATTGCATTGCTGCAACAATAGAAAATATATTTAGAATTAATAAGGCAAAATCAATATGCCTGAAGGAAGGCAGAACATACTAAGAATAATACATCAATTTACTTGTCTTTTTTTAGTTTTGGCAATTCACTATAAACCAAGTTAATATTTTAATTGGGGATTACTTCATTCAATTATTAGGCGACAGTACATCTGTACTGAATGGTGTTAAGGCCGTATTGAAGTCTCACGTCTCACGTCCTATTTGTTTCTGTACGTTTTCTTGAAATAGTTAGTTGCCTTTCCTTTTTTTCCATTTCCTGCTACTCATCGCTAGTAAAAAATCTATACGCTCCAAAACAAAATCACCAGATGATACTCGTATTGGGGACTATTTTTTAAGATTTTAGAAAAGGATGCTTTTTCCTTATTGAGGACGTGTATGTTTTCTCTTAATTTCACTCATGCTTCAATTGCCAGGCAAACTGCAATGTGTGTATTGAAATGAAAGCTGTGAGCATATCAACACCTTGTTTTTCTCTGCCTGTCTTGTGTGAAGTTTTCTACTGTTGTCTAATTCACTCAAGCTCGTTAGTACTTGCCAAATTATATATATTTTGCCCAACTCATTCACTGACTTGTTATGAAAAATTATTTTCTTGCTTGCGATTGTTGCATTGATCTAGCAAAGACGTTTCTATTGCACTTTTTTCTTTCAACTTTGTTCTTTTTAACCTTACTGTCCTGCCTATCGCATTCTATCTTCCTATTCATGCATTGTTCACCATTTTTTGGATTATGAAAAACTCCCACCCTTTTGTGTCGAATGTGTGGAGTGGAACAGAAGTGATATGTAGCTGCTTGCACAACCATGACATCCTCTTAGTAATGAGATTTTCACCAGTAGAGATTTTGTGTATGCTTACGCATTAATGGAAGTTTCTTCATTTTAAAATAAAAATCGCTTTTTGAATAGTAGTTTTCTTTGTAAGAAATACCTGCTTATACGATGTTGAACTGGCTGAATATTGTTACAGTTTCAAAAGTTTTTCGTTGTATACTCCCTACAACTACCTACTCCGTACGAATGATTGCTGCGGGAATCGCACTACCCCCAGTGCAGCATCTTCAGCAGAAAATTTTAAATTCTAAAAGGGAAAGTAAAAAATATGTTTGTTCCATTTTACAAGAATGCATGATTTTCAAGAATCCGAGGGCTCTTAATTTGTCTTTGTTAATTAATTCGGTTTTGGAAAACGTTGATGCATACTCTTGCAGGGAGCTTGCTCTGGTGATTCAAGCCCTTTTGAAAATGCGACTTCTCCGCGAACACGTGCTACTCGCCATGAGTTGTAGAATTGTGGAAATTGCCGAAGTTTCTCAACCCTTTGAACTTGTGCAATTACTGCATGCGTTCGCATCTATCAGGTGCTATATACCTCGTCCTATTGCTGCAATCAAGGACGCCACTATCAAGTACTTGCCGCTTTTTCCAACCTCTTTACTTGCATTGCATCTCACGAGTTTTGCAAGACTTAATATTACTGACAATCAGTTATTTGAAATGTGTTCTCAACAAATGAGTAAAGATTTGTTTTTTTCATCGCATGATATAACCTTGATTTCTTACTCTTTTGCAAAATTGTGTTATTGTCACTTAAATCTTTTTAATCGCTTACGCAATGAAGTCATGGGATCAATTGTAAAATTTCCTGCTCGTGATCTTGTGCTTCTATTGATGGCTTTTCAGCGCTGCGATGTTGCAGACACAACCTTTATTGGACATATGTGCCATATGTTAACGCTGAAAAAAACTGAATTATCTCCTCGTGTGAGTAATGTAACCTTTTTCAAAAGTAATTTTGCCTTTTTGAGAATATTTAGTGTAGGAATAATAGCATATCGTTATAATTTCGTACTTGTAACAGTTTTACTGTCTAAACAAAATAAGCGAGTAAATAATTATTTCTATACATAGTGATGCATAAAGTGCTGCCATGTTGTAAAATAAGACTAACTTAGGTGCCTGGAAATTTTTGAGTAAATTAGGAAAGACTACGTTTGCATTTGTGTTCAGTATGTGTATTACTTGTTGAAAACTCTGGCTGTTTTGCACTATCATGATCAAAGTTTACTCACACAAATCTTGTTTGAATTTCCAAGAATTGCGGCATCTGCACATCCGTTTGAACTGGTTGGACTTTTTGATGTGTACACGCAAAATACTGTATCGAGCCTCCTTGCTATGGACATTCTTCTTTCATGTATAGAACAGGAGACCACTTGTTTTCACGTTGATTATTTGAAGGTCATATGAATGTAAATATATTTGACGATAAATGCTATGTTTTCGAGATAGTTGGGATGCATCACCATACCATGAATTTAGTAGTTAAGCAAATATTTTGTTGGAATTACTTCAATATAAAACAATTATTTATTATATTTTTTTAGTTAATTCGTCATTCTTCTATCAAAATGGGAATTCAGCATCCCCGATTTTCAAATTTACTTGAAGTATATGCAATTTCAGAGTAATTTCAATCCATCAAAATAGTAACACTGATAATACCAGGTTCGCTGATTGAAAAAATCCTTACGTTATGTAAAAATGTTGTGAAATATTGCACCTCTTAGCTTGTATTCTTTGTGTTGCTATGGTGTATAAATTGCTCTTTCATCTGACTTTTTTCAGAAACAAAAGGGTTTCCTCAATCTATTAATACTTCGCTGAGAAGACTGTTTTCAGTAGGTTTTTATCCATTCACTTATTCTTTTATTGCCCTTAAACGTGGTAGTATTGATTATTGCAATTTCACTAGCCTGAAAATTTTAGTCTTTGTTCTGTTTGCTATAGCTTAGCGTTTTCTGGAGAATACGTATAGCATACATACCCTTGCCGTCCTTAAGATTACATACCTTGCTGTTTTGTTACAGCGAAATATGCTGTTTGAACTTTAATGATTTCCTAAGTATTCAGTAAAATGTTGTGCACAGTTCTGTACAACTGGATTTTTAAAAGATGTTTTTGGCTTGTCAAATATTCTCAACATGTTTCAAATTTTTTATTGGATTGCTACTTAGCAATGCTTTATTTCAAACAAAATTATTTACTTTCCTTAACATTTATTTCTATATGCTTTAAATATAAATGTCTGCTGTCACAATTATAGGAAGCGCTTTTTCTGAGGAATTCTTAAAATTTCTGACTAATCGGTGAACTGGAATATTTTTTTACACAGACCAAAAAGGGATGTTTCATCAGAGAAAAATTGTTGTTTTTTTATAGCTCCTAAATTAGATTTGCGACAAAAACTAAAAGTTCGCGAATAAAATTGAACAACTTAACTCGAACATGCCGTACCAGCCATTTTTCTGAGAGATAAAAATTGCAAATTGCTGAAGAAAGTAGTTTTGAGCATGTTGAGCTTGATTTTTTTAGCTATGAAACGACGTTTATGAACATTTAAACAAGTATGAAAGTAGTAAAACTCGGTATTTTGCTGCTGTGATTGGTACGAACGAGCCTGCAAGCCGAAGAGAAAAAATTGTTTGGGGGCAATGATGAGAACTCGAATGCCATTCTGTAATGGAAAACAAAAGTAGGGAGAATCTCTTGTTATTTTAAGTCGAGTTACAAAGTTAATTTTTTTATTAGAATATCTAAATGACTTACAGTAAAATATATAGCAAGAAGCACAAGTGATAAAAAGCTTTTAGAAATAAGAGAGATTGAATGCATCTCAGAGGTTCATAGACCTACGAAATGTTGTTCTTCTGAAATGATTGTATGAGTAGTAAACATTTTCTTTTTCTTTAGTAATAGAGCTTGCTATTGAAAAGGGCATTGCATCGAAAATTGTCAAAGGTCTGTCACTTGCTAATTGCTAAAGTATGCAATTCTCAGGAATTGAATATCAAAGTTCTTAAGAGATGCTACAGTAAAAGACAGTCACACATTGATAAAAACATTTCAATTCTTTTCTAGCTAGTAACAGAAAAAATTGGCAAGAAACTCAAATCTTTTAGCGAAAACGCAATACTTGCATAATTAAAATAGATTTGAGAATCTTTTTCAAACATAATTGCTTGTTCGTCTTGTACTTGCTCGCTGATACAGGCAACGATATACAGTTGTAGTCAAAAAAAAAATGTTCATGATTTTTGATATATCTTTACAGAGGTAGCACTACAAAAGAAACATGGAGGTAGTCGTACTTAGAAAGCGAAAATCATTTTGGACTGTAGAATCATGATACGAAGTGACATCGTTTACATTCGCATAATTATCGTAAACAGGCTGTCCTGCAATTTCTATTGATTACATATTTACATCCTTCAGTAGTAGCCTCCCCCCCTATAACCTCATGCAAAACAAGTAGTGTTGCTGAAGAAACTCATAGAATAACATTCTACCTTATTCACATGCCCCTCTCAATTTCCTTTTATTTAGGCTCAACTACGAAAATTGCATTGCTGCAACAATAGAAAATATATTTAGAATTAATAAGGCAAAATCAATATGCCTGAAGGAAGGCAGAACATACTAAGAATAATACATCA
>JADAQX010000277.1:0-58535 GCA_015476325.1 Cardiosporidium cionae
AGGGAGAGAGAGAGGGAGAGAGTAGAGAGAGAGAGAGAGAGTAGGGAGAGAGAGAAGGGAGAGAGAGAGAGAGTAGAGAGAGGGGAGAGAGAGAAGGGAGAGAGAGTAGGGAGAGAGTAGAGAGAGAGAGAGAGTAGGGAGAGAGAGGGAGAGAGAGAGAGAGAGTAGAGAGAGAGAGGAGAGAGAGTAGAGTGTAGAGAGAGAGAGTGATGAGTTGACAGTGATGAGAAAGAGAGAGAAAAATAAGAAATGCATTGAAAGAAGACAGAAATCAAGAGTGGATTTGAGAAGTTTCAAGGAGTGGAAGAGTGTTGCTTGGGTGTATAGCCCAGCAAATTATTTTTTTTGGAAGATGCATAGAATAGTAAATTTTGAATTTTTCATATCTATATCCATTTTTTTACGACTCTCCTACTTAAAATATCTTTTGTATTTCAAATTTTGTAAAGAGACAGCCACAGCCCTATCAAATAGTTCTTTGCAGTCTCTTTTTGTGTATCTCTCATTTTTATAAACGTTTTCAATTCATTTTGGTTTTTTGTAGATATTTCTATTCTTTGAGATGATGTGTATACACATTTTTTACTTTTCAGAGAGAATTTTATTATATTTTTCTAGTGTATTTTTCTTTTTTATAATTTATTTTATAAATATATTATTTGCAGTATTTTGGTTCTTTAATTTATTTCCACCGGTTGTTTTTGGAGGATTTGTTGATCTTATTTTTGAACTTGCTATTTCAGAGAGAGTTTTATCTTGGTTAGTAAGAATGCTTTGATGATGCTTCTCTTAAGTTGGATATATCTTTATCTTTGAATTTTATTTATTTTTATTCCAAGAAACATTTTATCCCTCTCTAGAATTTTATTAAATTTTTTTAGTGCGGGGTGATGCGGAAGGATAATTTTTATTTTTTTGAGGAGGTTGTTTTTTATATATACTATAGTATAAAAAATTTATTTCTCTCTTATCTTTATATATTATATTATATAATTTTCTCTCTCTTTCTCTCTCTCTTTCAGGTCAACACTTTATTATTCAAAAAATCAATTCAGTTTTATTACTACTGTTATCTTTCTCATTCTTGATTTTTTCCTTTATTATTTTTTGGCCATATATATACAAAAGGTAAAAATCAATTCTTTTCAACACAATTGTTAAAATAAAAGTAAATTTAGTTTGTATAAAAGAGAATGAGAATGAATATTAAAAAGGTTATAAGAAGAATTAAATTTTATAGAAATTGTATTAAAACTTATTAAATTTTTATATAAAAAATTAAACAGAGAGTTGAACATTCTACATTTAGAGTTATGAATAAAAAAGAATCTACAAAGGAGAGAAGAGAGATTATCAAATAAAATGGAGAAGGAATTCAATTTATTTTTATCATTTCAAATAATATTTTTATTTGAATGTATTTCATCCATAGTAGGAGTATTATATTTTATTATAATTGTATTTTTTTTCAGTTAAATTCCACTGGATGGGCTTCTGTATTTTCAATTTCTGCAATAAAGGATTTTTACAAAAGATGTTTCAATGCAAGTTGAAGAAAAATTAAAAAAAATTTTAATGAAGAAATATAAGAGAGAAGAGGAGAAAAAAAGTTTTTTAATTAGAATATTAAAAAAAATTTTAATGAAGAAATGAAAATGTTAGAATATTTTTAATGGAAATGTAACAAAACAAACTATTTTTTTAAATCATTGTTTTTATTTTATAATTTTAATTTTATTTTTTATTTTTAATCCTTTCTTCAACTCTAATCTTTTCAATTTTTTTTTTTTTTGTAGAAGAAGCTAAGCCCTAAAATTCAGGATTCTCAGAAGGATCCTTCACTCGCCTCTGAAAGAGAGACGGGTGTGGTTATCTCTTCTCTTTTTAAAATATATCGTCAAAGTGGTGGAGATGTTGTAAAAGCTTTAAATAATTTTGAATTAACGATTCATGCGAATGAAACGATGGTTTTATTGGGTGAAAACGGAGCTGGAAAATCTACACTTATGAAGATTCTCAGTGGAGAAATTAGTCCAACAAATGGCTCCATTTCTATCTTTGGAATGGATCTTCATAGAGATAAAGATAAAATACATCAAATTATAGGAGTTTGCCCTCAGCATGATGCTCTGTGGGATAAATTGACGGTGTATGATCATATGGAACTTTTTGCTCGATTAAAGGTATAAAGAAGATTTAGAGAATAGAAAAGATAGAGATTTTATTTTACTATAAAATGATAGTTTTAGAGAAGATAATTTTATTTTTTTTCTACAGAATTCCGAATTAAAGGGTCCTATTTTGAAGGAAAATATTCGTAATGTTCTTTGTGATGTAAATTTATTGGATAAGATGGATGTTTACCCAAGAAAACTTTCTGGAGGTAGAATTTCTTTATTTATATATATATATTTACATTTCTAATTTTTATTTCCCAACTTCTTTACTCTTTTATAAATTTTTCTTTTCTTTTCTTCTTACCTATTTTTTATGTATGTCTTTATAAATAATAATTTTGATTCTATTATAATAAATAATAATTTTGATTCTATTATAATAAATAATAATTTTGATTCTATTATAATAAATAATAATTTTGATTCTATTATAATAAATAATAATTTTGATTCTTCTCTTTTTAGGTATGCGACGAAAGATTTCTATAGCTTTGGCCTTCATATGTAATCCAAAATTAGTATTGTTGGATGAACCTTCTTCTGGATTAGATCCATTTTCTCGTCAACTTTTATGGAAAGTTTTACAAGATATGAAAGCAAGGAAAAGTGTTCTCATTTCAACACATTATACAGATGAAGCAGAAGTTTTGGTTAAGAAATTTTTATTAAAATAAAATTATAGAATTCTCTTTTTTTTATTAAAATAAAATTGTTTTTTATTATTTTCATAGGGTGACCGTGTGGCCATTGTTCATAAAGGTTCTACTATTTGTTGTGGATCCGCTTTTGACCTCAAAAATCATTATGATTGTGGTTATGATTTTACTATTGAAAAACAAAGGCGAGATCAAGATTATTCCTTTTTAATGGATAAATTTACAAAGATTTCTCCTAAATTTTCTCTCGCTTTGGAAACATCTACCAAATTGAAAGTAAATATCACTACTTCAGCTAGGCGGTCAGTTAGAATCTTTATTTGGATGAGTGATAGAGAGAGAATAGAGAGAGTAGAGAAAAAGAGAGTAGAGAGGAAGAGAGGAAGAGAGTAGAGAGTAGAGAGGAAGAGAGTAGAGAAAAAGAGAGTAGAGAGGAAGAGAGTAGAGAGAGAGAAACTAGAGAGAAAGAGAGTAGAGAGAGAGAATAGAGAGAGAAACTAGAGAGAAAGAGTAGAGGGAGAGAATAGAGAGAGAAACTAGAGAGAGAGTAGAGAGAGAGAAACTAGAGAGAAAGAGAGTAGAGAGAGAGAGAGTAGTGAGGAAGAGAGTAGAGAGAGAGTAGAGAGAGAGTAGTGAGGAAGAGAGTAGAGAGAGAGAAGCTAGAGAGAAAGAGTAGAGAGAGAGAATAGAGAGAGAGAGTAGAGAGAGAAGCTAGAGAGAAAGAGTAGAGAGGAAGAGTAGAGAGAGAGAGAAACTAGAGAGAGAGAGTAGAGAGAATAGCGAAGAATGTGTTTTAGAAAAAAATAAAAGAAAACAAGTTATTTTTCTTTTCTTTCCTTATTTTTAACTATAAAAATGTTTTGTTTTTTTGATTGATTTCTAAATTTTTATTAATAGTGCGATCCCTGATGCATTGATGATGCTAACAAATGCCAAAAAAGCTCAAGAGGTGAAATATTATACAGTCAACTGTGCCTCTCTGGAGAATGTTTTCTGTACAGCTTATTTTAAAGAAGAAGCAAAACTTGATAGTAGCATTGAAGAAGTAATGAATTTTGATGCAAATAGTAACTTGACGGAATGTTTTCTTCAAAATAAATACTCTGTCGGCTGGTATGTCTAAGAAGAAGGGAAAAAAGTCATTTTGTCGGAGAGTTTATACAGTAGAAGGGAAAAATATATTAGAGAAGAAAACGGCTATAGGAGAGAGAATTTTATTAGGAGAAGAGACATTTATAGAGAAAGAGAGAGGAGGAGGAGGATGAGGTAGGGAGGAGAAGAGGAGAGGAGGAGGAGAAGGAGGTAGGGAGGAGGAGAAGGAGGTAGGGAGGAGGAGAAGAGGAGAGGATGAGGAGAAGAGGAGAGGAGGAGGAGAAGAGGAGGAGGAGGAGGTAGGGAGGAGGAGGAGGAGAGAAGGAAATTTTTTTGGGGAAGGAAATGGAAGTGGAGAAGTTTATAAAGAAAGATACATTTTTTTAAAGAAGAACAGATATAAATAAAGAGTTTATTATATAGAAGGAAAGGAATAAAATTGGAAAAATAAATGCCTTCTCATTGAGAAGGGGAATACAGTTATGCGTGGTATTACTTATTTTCATTGTCTCTCTGCATTACTTGAAAAGGAAATATCTCATTGTATTCTCCCTCTATTCTCTCTACTATTCTCTCTCTCTACTACTCTCTCTCTACTATTCTCTCTCTACTACTCTCTCTACTATTCTCTCTCTACTATTCTCTCTCTATACATGTTAACTTCTTCAATGTATTTTCTTATATATAAATCACACAGTATTCTTATATATATTTATATTATATGTGTCAGGATTAAGAAATGTTTTAGTCAAATGCAAGCCATATTCCTAAAACGTATCTTACTTCTCTCAAGTTTTGGAGCAGCATTTACAGCTTTTGTTATTCCTTTTCTTCTCTTCCTTATATTAATTTTATTGAGTGGGAGTACTAATTTACGAGGTGAATTTGTTTTTTTACATTTTATTTTTCATATACGTTTCTTCTTTTCATCTCTCTATTTTTCTACCTTCTTTTTATCTCTCTATTTTTCTGCCTTCTTTTTATCTCTCTATTTTTCTACCTTCTTCCTATAATTTTTTCAAATTTTATTCTCTTCTCCTCTTCATACGTTTTCTTCTATACCCACAGTAGCCTTGTTGTCTGATTTTATTCTATTTTTCTTCTTTTTTAGTATATCCTTCAATATCGATGGATGCCACAGCCTTAAGTCGTTCTCAAGTTGGAGGTTCTCGTAAACTCAATGCATTTCCTGTTTTTTCTCAATCTGAAGCAGACAATAAAGAAATTAAAGAATTTGTTCCCAATGAAAGCTTTCTATGGAATTCTGTGTCTATTCTTCCCATTAAAAATGTTCCAGTGAATGCATCTAATAAACTGTGAGATCTCCTTTCTCTTTTATCTTAAAACAGATTTTATATTTCATTCTTTTTTCACTGCTTTGTTTTCTTCTTGGATAATCTTTTTGTGCTATTTCATTTTCTTTGTTTTGTAGTCTCCTTTTTCTCTCATCGCATCCTTTTATATCGCATTCTCTTTTTCTTTTCTTTTTCTCTATCTCATATTTTTATTTCATTCTCTCTCTCATTCTCTCTATCTCATTTTCTCTATTTCTTATTTTATCTCTTATTTTATCTTTCTTATTTTATCTCTCTCATTCTCTCTATCTCATTTTCTATCTTTTATTTTATCTCTCTCATTTTATCTCTCTCATTTTATCTCTCTCATTTTCTATCTTTTATTTTATCTCTCTCATTTTATCTCTCTCATTTTATCTCTCATTCTCTCTCTATCCCATCTCTCTCTCTCTCTATCCCATCTCTCTCTCTCTATCCCATCTCTCTCTCTATCCCATCTCTCTCTATCTCATTTTTCTCTCTCTATTCCATCTCTCTCTATCTCTCTCTCTATCCCATCTCTCTATCTCTATTCCATCTCTCTCTCTCTCTATCCCATCTCTCTCTATCCCATTTCTCTCTCTCTATCTCTCATTCTCTCTCTCTATCCCATCTCTCTCTATCTCATTTTTCGCCTCCCTCCTTCCTTATAACCTCTCTCTATTTCCTCTATTTTTTTTTCTTCCCAGAATTCCTACAACCTATTTCAATTTACGTGGTTTCGATGAAAAGCTCTACGCTCTCTTTCGAAATAATTCTTTGAATTATATAGAAGAAAAGAGAACTTATCCAGATGAATATATTGGAGCTTTTACATTTTTTGCACCTGAACCGACGCGTGCTGCTGCTGTATGTAAATTTTTGAATATTTTTGTAAATATCAATCTAAAATAGAGAGAAATTGAAACAAGAAGGATGGAAAAAACATAAAATAAATGAGAAATGAAGGAGTTTATTGTCATTTTATCTGTAATTTTGATTTCTCTAAAGAAAGAGTTTTCTATTGACGTATTTTTTTTTGTTTTTTTGAATGAAGGAAACAAAAAATGTGTGTAGAGAGAGAGAGCCTCTGTTTTTTCTTTTTGAAACTATTTTCTACTGTACAAATTCTTGTTATTTCTATCGATTTTTCCTTTTATAAAACAATTTGTTTTCTATTTTGAAAACTATTTAAGAGATACTCTTTTTCTTTTCTGAATTTAATATATATAAATTTTTTTTTTCCTCTCTTTTTTCTTAGGCCTTACCCATCACTGAAGCTCGTTTTAATAAAGATTCTTATATTTTTCAAGTTCGTGGAGCCACCCATACACCTGGCATTCTTATGCAGGAATATATGAGGCTATTGGTGAAGAAAAATGGATTTAATTATACTACAAAATTTATAAATTCTCCTTTGAATAATCCTACGAATTCTTCAATCTCTCGATTGGTAAGTAAAAAGGGAAGGCGAAAAGAAGGAGAAGAAGGAATAGAAGAGAGAGACAAACGTTCATTATTTTTTGAATTCTATCCACATGTAGCGGGAGGAATGTTTTTGTTGAGAAATGTTGAAATGTGTGACATTTATACAAATCTCTTTGCAATTTTTTAGAGCCTTTAAAATTTTATAAAGGCCAAGATAATACTTTTTCTGTTTTCATTTCTTTGATACTATCCTATAAAACTTGGATAGGAAGCTACCATTTCATGCCTATCCTATGCAGATGTGTGGGCTTTACTCTTGCTTTTACTTGTTTTTTCTCTCTTTTCTTATATTCTTTTACTCTCTTATATTCTTTTCTTTCTTTCTCCCTCCTCTCCCTCCTCCTCTCTCTCCTCTCCCTCCTCTCTCTCCTCCTCTCTCTCCTCCTCTCCCTCTCTCTCTCCTCCTCTCTCTCTCTCTCCCTCCTCTCTCTCTCTCTCCCTCCTCTCTCTCCTCCTCTCCTCCTCTCTCTCCTCTCTCTCCCTCCTCTCTCTCCTCTCTCTCCTCCTCTCTCTCCTCCTCTCTCTCCTCTTTCCCTCTCCTCCTCTCTCTCCTCCTCTCTCCTCCTCTCTCTCCTCCTCTCTCTCCTCTCTCTCCTCATCTCCCTCTGCTCTTCATTTTTTTTCAAGGGCCAATCCTTTGCTCAAATTCAAGCCATAGCATTGCTTCTATGCCTTCTGCCTCTGTTTTTGGTTCCATGGATAACTTATGAGAGGAAACATCAAATCAAACATCTACAATTTTTGAATGGATTAAATCCTGTCATATATTGGGTTGTCAATTTTACTGTAGATTTTATTCAAGTCCTTTTCAGTCTCATGCTGTGTGTTTTGGCACTTTATCTTCTCAATTATCCCGTCATTAGTACCTATGCCTATATTTCCGTTATTATGGAACTCCTGGTGGTTTCAGGATTTGCTTTCATTCCATTAGTTTATGTGATTTGTTTTATTTCTGGAGAAACCTCTTCAAATCAGCTCATTTTGTTTGTTTTAAATGTAATTTTGGCGTTTGTCGCCGCCTTTGCCGCTTTTTTCACTACTTTGCCGGGCGTTTATGAAGATGAAGAAAACGTCAAGAAAATAGGGGTGGCCATCCGAATGTTTGGGAATTTCATTCCTGCCTTCAATTCCTGTGAAGCTCTCTTGAACATTGCCTTTTCCTCTGGTTTCAATCGATCCGAATTTGAGCGAACGGAGAGCTATAAACAAGATTTCAATTGGCTATTCTATGATGCCCTCCTCTATAGTGGTTTGCTCTTCTTGCTGGAGAGTTATCATATTTTTGGATTGCAAATTATGTTTTTCCTTGGCCTAAGGAAGAACGCCAAGCCTCTTAACCGGCTGGCCTCCCCTAATAAAACGCCCAGTATTGCCCTCACCTCCCCTCTTCAACAGCAACCCTCGATGATTGGATTTGGCCGTGGGCCGGTAGAAATTCCGCCAATGGTGGAGACATCTCACCTGCGAAAGGAATACAAATCCTTCTTTCATTATTTATTTTGTCATGGATCGGATAAAGTGGCTTTAAAAGATCTTTCTTTCCAATCTTTTCCTGGAGATATTATTACATTGGTGGGAGCCAATGGTGCTGGAAAATCCTCTCTCATGTCTACATTAAGTGGTGCGACGAACCCCACTTCTGGTTACTGCTATGTGAATTCCTACTCCATGGACACCTCCCCTTTGCAATATCTCCATAGTATTGGCAGTTGCCCTCAATTCAGTGCTTTGTGGGATAATTTGACTGTTTTTCAACACCTTTCTTTGTTTGCAAATATCCAAGGCTATACCCACAGGGGATTAAAATCGATTATTCTGCAGCAATTAGCACATTTTGGAATCTTAAAATATGCTCACACCCGAGCAGGGCATCTTAGTGGGTACATTTTAAAGGGGAGAAGGGAGAGATTTATAGGGAGAGTCTTGGAAAAAAAAAAAAATTTTTTTTTTTTTTTAAAGAAATAGATTTTTTTTTTTTAGAGTATAAACTTCTTTAGGTTTGGAGTGACCATCCTTGAAAGGGTGGAGAGAGTGGAGGTGTGATTTTGGTTACAGTGTCTCGTAGGTTTGTTTTTTTAATTAGGAATTCATTTGATTTCTAGTATTTTTTTGGGGAAGGGGGAGGGGGGGGGATCGTCTATCTACCCTCTCTGCCTCCCTTTCATAGAAACATTACTACCTGATTTTTGCTCTCTTTAGAGGGACCCAACGGAAGTTGAGTGTCTTAATCTCTCTTTTGGGTTGGAGACACCTCATTCTTTTGGATGAGCCTTCTACTGGGTTAGATCCTCTCTCAAGACGACGATTGGTAAAATTTTTGAGTGAATGGACACGTCAAGCCAAAACACTTCCAGTTATGATGATCAGTACGCATGCCTTTGAAGAAGCAGAAGATATTGCGGATCAACTGCTACTCTTAGGAGAAGGTGAACGCTATTATTATGGATCCCTTTCAGCACTCAAAGTAAGGCCACAGAGTAGGACTACACGTTGTAAAAATGAAAGTTGAGACGCAGAAAAAAAGAAGTGATTTTGTGGTTTGAGGCATGGGATGAAGTGGTGGACTCTGTATTGAAAGGGTGGAAAGGTTGAGAGGCGGCATGGGATACAAGAATGGAATGGAGAGTGACACTGTTGAAGAATCTCTAGTTTTTTTATTCCATAGATTGCTCTTAAGCTATAGTAAAGGATTTCTATACACCATGAAATACGTTCTTGTGAATATAATAGGAGAAATACAGCCAAATTTTTGAATTATCTCTGAAATTGCCGGAACCCACACACGAGGAGATAGACCAATGCTTGATTCAATTTGACCTTCTTCTTGACTCCTCAATTCCCTTCACTATGGCAGAGCAAATGTTTGTGACACAAAGTAATAAATTGCCTCCAAGCCTTACTCAAGATTCCAGTGAAGGCCTACTGTTTTCAAAAGCATGGTTACGCTTTTCATCGGTAAAAATGAAGAAATAGTATAAGCAATGAAGGGTTAGGGGTGTAGCGTGAAAAATTTAAAGATTTAAGAAGGAAATACGGCTAATGAGAGGGGGTGTTAGCTAGACGATGAAAATGGGCTTTACTTTGAAAACAGGATCACTCTGTTCGAATAAACACTCTCACAATAAAATAATCCTTGTAAGTTGTAGCATTTCTGATAAAATGGATTTTGAGGAACGCACCTATATCTATATCTTTATAGATTTGACAAGACAGCTTTGAAACAGTTATAAAGAAGTAGGAAAAATAAATTCTTCACGTAGCGGCTCTATTTATGCATTTTTTACTAGTGTTTTCTCTATATTTCACTTTTTTCTCTCCTGAGAGGCATTCCTCTTCATTTTTGTCCGTTTCTCTTCTTACCTGCCAACGGACATTTTTACTCCCCTTTCCATGCGCATTCTTCTATCGCATAGCGTTGTTAATGCGTATGTGCATGTTTTCTAATCAAAGAAGATGATAAAACAACTTTATCCTATTCTTTTTATGCTAAGTAAACTATCTCCTCGTATTTCAATGGGATAGAATGACTGATTTATTTTTGTTAATTTTCCCCACATAAAACTTGCCTTGCATTGCCCTGTATTCTTTTCTCTTCTTAGAGGAATATTCCTACTCCATTGTTTATCCGCTGGTGGATTTTACGTTGCAAAGTGCTTCATTTGGTTGATCTATTAAAGAAGGAACAGTATGACTTGGAAGTTACGGAATGCAACGACCTTCTATTCAAATTCTCCATATTTTGTGTGGAAGATGTGAATGTTTTTAAGCTTTTCCGTAAGTTTTATCTTGCGCTACTAATTTTGCCTTGATGGCGTGTTTTTCTGTGATTGGAAACTTTAAAAAGAATAGGAATTTTAAAATCGTACCTTTGCCATTACTTGTAGAAAAAGTATATGCAGCTGTATTTGCTTCTGAAGGAGGGGGAGGATTCTTCTGGAAGGACACAACAGCCTTTCTTTTTTCCCCCTTCATTCTTCATTTTTGTTTCTTGCTCTTATCGTTTCCATCCTTCATGTTCCTATACCTTGGAAGTTTCTAGTAGTTTCTCCCTCTAATCTCTTGAACTTCTCTTACTCCATTCCTCTGTTTTTCATCGGTACCGTTTGCCACTGTTAAGGGATTTTGTAGTAGGGATTTGGTATCATGTGTCTCCTTGTATGCTACGTAATTTTTATGTGTATTTTTCCTTTATAGAAATCTTCGATGATGAGGATTTTCTGGCGACAATAGGATTTTCTGTGAGTGATTTCTCCTTTTCGACAGCATCCCTGAATCAACTTATTACTCTTGTTGCTGCGGAGAAAGAAAGTTTAAGTACGTTAGATTTAAGAAATGATGAGTTAAAACCATGCATGTTTTTTCAGTAGTAAAACTTGCATTCGATTTTTCTGTCTCTCACCTGGTAAAGGATTTCATGCTATGCCTATTCGTGCATGTGCCCTGTAATCGTTGACTTCTGTGAACAATTCCTCAACTTCTTTCTGTTATGCTTTTTTTGTGTGTAGAATTGTCACGGTCAATGAACGCTGCCTCCGCAGTATTGCACGCTGCTGGCGGAGGACCTGGCTTAGCTAATGCTTCAGGTAGTCAGTTATGAGTTTCTCAGCCCAATGTTAACTCCTCGGGTTATCTACAATCCATCGTTAATTTCTCAGGTTATCCACAATCCAATGTTAATCCCTCAGGTTACCCGTAATCCAATTTTAATCCCTCAGGTTATCCACAATCCAATGTTAATCCCTCAGGTTACCCGTAATCCAATTTTAATCCCTCAGGTTATCCACAATCCAATGTTCATCCCTCAGGTTACCCGTAATCCAATTTTAATCCCTCAGGTTATCCACAATCCAATGTTCATCCCTCAGGTTACCCGTAATCCAATTTTAATCCCTCAGGTTATCCTACGCCATTGACAAATAGTTAAAGTTTCCTCGGTAGACTAAAATATCACTCCATCCCCTTGTTATTGCTTTTTTTCTGACGGAGTTTTTGCGTACTTAGTAGAATGATTGACTACATCTTTTTCATGTATATCTGTTTTATGTTTATATGCTATAATTACGTTTCGAAGGCACATAATTCGTTAGTGTGTATATCTGGTTGAAGCAGCTGCATTGCAGTTATTCATTTCAATTTTCCTTGTTTTTATTTTATTTTCGCGTGGCCTAAATAGCTTGTAATTTATGGATGTTGTGCTTTCAATTCTCTTTAGGAGAAAGACTTTGTGTAAGAAATAATGTTTTGTTTTCCTTTGCCACTGAGATTTATATTTTGTGTGGAAACTAATGTTTCCTTTTTCTCTACCGTTGGGATTATGTGTAGGTTAATATTTTTACATGTAGTTGAGTAGTATAAATGCATTGCGAAAAGTTAACGCTATGGCCGACACTTAAGAAATTATGTGCGAGTTTTTATCCGCCCATGTCAAAGTAAATGCTTCCGTGGATAAGGACGAAATAGAGCAAATGAAAATTAAGTTAGACACCAATGAAAATGTTGATCATTTTACTTTTTTGCTGAAGTAACAGATTTTGGAAATCGTACGTAGATGCTGCGCAAAGCTTCTCTGCTCACCAATGATAACTCGCCTCGCTCTACATCCATCAAACACTTAATTTCCACCAGAGTGGTACCAATGCCTTTGCAAAACGTATAACGTCTTAGCTGTTTTCCTAGTGCTCTCGAAAATGGTGGGATTCGAGCGTGTTTTATATGCGCAGACCACAACATGTGTATGTTGACAAGAAAATGCTATGTTGTGTACGGTTTAAAATGTCATAAGATCATGCCACTTTGCCCAAAGATATATTCCACTGAAAAGGTAGCGAAGAACATGTAAACAACAGCTACGGGGCAAAAGCAAAGGCTGAAGATATATTCAAAATTTAGGTGTTACGTTAGCATACGTCATCTACATTTCTATTTCATATCTTGTCGTTAGCTGGTGTAAAGATTAAAATGGGTAACTTTTTTAAAGAGATATCCGGAATTCCTGATTAACTATGAGCTCATTAGAAATTCTTAAAATAGCTGTTAATAATAGTCACCATCAAGGCTAGCAAAAATTAGTGATCGCTTTTCGAACATTGGAAAACTTTTTCGGTCAACTTAAAATGAGTGAATAGCAAAATGGTGTTCCTTCTTTTTATTTACGTTGTAAAATTGCACATGAGGAATTACGAATAAAATAATACTACAATATACATAATTATATATTTTACTGAAAATACAAAATGAATGCATAACCGAATTCGGTCTCAAGAATCCTGTACAATTCTATCACTGGTTATTTTCATAGAAACATTTTTTTCCGTGCTTGGGAGAGAAAGATCTCTACTATATGAAAACAATTTTGCTAGTATCCGTTATATTAAAAATCACCAGATTGTACAGCAGTTGTATGGATTGTTAACTTTACAGGTGCTTTTTAATTCTAATTTGTTTTTACCATATTACTCGAGAGGATTTAAGTAGCTCAAGAGTATCTAATTTTGGAAAGACAGCATGTTTCTTCTTCTCGACAGCTTCAGAAAATGTTGCCGTAATCCTTAAAATGTAGAAAATCGTACCAAAGAAGTGCTCGAAAAAGTAAATGTGCAGACCAGCACGGCAGCGTAGAAATTAAAGTCTATTTACTCAGTTGCTTTCACCTTGAAATACGTAATTTTGGGATATTTGCACAAGTGAGCAATGCTATTTTATTTCCTATGGACTGATCATGTTCAAGATTGAAAAAAATATGTCACGTATTTTCAATGTAAATGCTTAGGATGCAAAAATTTCAAAGCGGAAACAACTTACCTCTTGACTCAATGAGATTGGTTCTGTGGAGTAAGAAGGGATTGAAAGCTGCCGTCTCGTGCCACAATGTGTAGAATTTGTACGTCAATCACCTTACTCGTAGTGAATTCGTATACTCTAAGAATAATATAGGTGCTAGCAAAGCTGTTAGACTTGAAGTTTTTTCAATTAGACATTGCAACTTAAATTTGATGATGCATAATTTAAAGTGACGGTAGCCTTAACCGAAGTGGGTTGCCGGCTTTGATTACTTAAATTCGCATTATAGTTATGTTGTGTTGGATTGTATTCTGATTACGATGTGGCTCAACAGTAGAGAAGAAATTCATGGATGCTTCGGTTGGAATTTAAAATAAAAACTTTTGTAGAGAAAGAGCAACACAAACCTTGGATATATTTCTCATTTCCCCTTTAAAATTTGTTTTTCCTTCATGCTATCCTGTACTTAAAAGTGGAAAAACAAAGGTTTCAATATTGAATCTGATGGCAATTCTTTGAGCAAGATTCCAGTCTGGTAGCAAAACAGAGGGTACGTTTGGTCATACCCCGCTTTTAGGGAGAAATTTTGTTAGCATCAAGGGGATAAACACTTTTTGTAAACCTACATTGTTAAGATAAATTATAATTCTTGGCAACTTTTGTCATTGCAATGACAAAAGTCTGAATTGTGTAAATTCGGTATTAATGTACTTGAAATGTTTAAAAAGATAATATGCTTTGCTTTAGTTAGCACATTTCTGTTTCTGGAAAAACATGCGCGTATAAATTATAACCAGAAGTACAAACTTGAATTCAAAGTAGACAGAAAAGAACTACTTAAATTTGCTTGACCCATTCTCTACATATACATTTCATGAATACTGAATTTTTATCATTTCTTACAAATTGTATAACAGGCGCAAAAAAATGCTCCATTCAATTTCTGAAGTGTTGGCAAAAAAGCAGTAATTTATTCTCTATACAGGGTTTTTTGTTGCGACTCAATGCTTATATAAAATTTGCGCGCTTCCATTCAAGAAAAAGCGAAGGATATAGCATTGATAAGTAGTTAACTAGCTGGAATCATCTAGTATTACTCACACTACTGCTGCAGGACTTTCCGCAATAAAAAATTTCGAAATTATTTACCGTTAGCCTCGCCTACAATTTGACTTTTCGAATGCTTTTTACAAGGTTATAGATACAATTATACTTCGGAGCCGAATAAATTTTAAAACTTTTTCGGGCTTGCACAGAAAAAGTTCATTCTATTTTACGCTGGATTTGTTCTATATCTTTTCGCATCTGTATTTCTTATTCACCAAAAAATTTATCATTCATTTTACTAGAAGCCAGAATCTCCAATTCGACCCAGTATTATGGCAAGTATTGAAAAAAGTGACCATTTCAAAGCAATTTATTTTTACAAATGTTTGAGCGAATGTAAAATTAATGCCTAGGTAAGGCAGGCAGAAATTTGAAAGTCCTTTATTTGGCGATGTATGTGTTTCATTTTGTTTTACGCAATGCAGTTTTAAAAAAAATGTAACTTGTTTCACTACTATCACCACATCCCCTACTCGCACTAAAATTATATTAGTAGATAATGCCACTACAGAAATCCTTTTTAAGTGCTCTAAAAAAGTAGCTTCCGGCTTGGTATTACATTTTGACATTTTCACTGAAATCTTATTCGCATCGTTTGTAGCATCTCGCATATCCTTACAATAATCTTGCCTGATGGCATCGGTAATGCTAAAATTAGCTGGTGGGGGTACAAACATTGCTGGGAATCTTATCGGGGGAATGTGCTTATCATGTTGGCGTAAATGCACACGCAGCATTCCCCATCCAACGGAATTCGAATGTATTGGTAAGCGGTTTTCTATAAATTTAGAAAATAAATAGAATGGCATTATATGATTATTATTTTATGTTTCAGTTCGAAAGTTCGTAGTGCTAGAAAATAAATGCAACGATGCATTATTTCAGAAAATGCTTACTTTGTGCATTCTACTGCTGCTCTTACAAATAGGTTGTTTATTTTTAATTGCCGGGTGGCATGATCACAAGAAATTCGACCTTATTGCAGAGATACATTCTTGCGAGGGCATACCAAAAGGGACTACTGTGTTTATAAACATGGCATCGGGACGATCAGAGGCTTCGTCGAAAGGTGCATACACAGTCTTCATGCACTTTAAACTTCTGTTCCATATTTTTCGTTAGCGTTACAACGTCACCGCTGTTCGATTTCATGCCCACGCGATCAATACCTCATTTTAACTTTTACTGTAGATATGAAAGAATCAGACGGTAAAGTGGAATTTCAAGAACGGCTTTGTGTTCATGTAAGGCAATGCGACAACAGGGTGTCATTGAAATTACAGAAAAAGAGTTTCATCTCCAACGAACTCCTTGGCAATATAGAGTTGAGCGTAAAAGAATTATTTGAAGAAAATTTCCCGAAAAAACGGAAGTAATACCTTAGCTGAGTCAAGATTCCAAAGTTGGAAAAAACAATAGATTACCCATCAAGTTTGATCTTATAATCACACTTTTCTTAACTTGTTATTGCACTGCACAAAGAAGTGCAGAGAATTAAATTCGATACAAAAGTGACACATTTCCATTACAGCATTTTTCAGTAATTTTTATTTATTTATTCTTGTGCATTAGATACAAGTTGTCAAATGAGAAAAAAGGAAAATACACAGTTATTGTTTCTTTTAACAAAGGTATTTACAAACTAAATCTATGGTTCCTGAATCTACCTATTTCCTACCCAAAATTTTGATACTACTAGCTAGGCAAAATTTCACGGATATAGTATGTATTTGCAGTAGACCAGCAAATTGCCACGTCGAAGTCACTTCTGTTGCAGCAAGCGTATATTATGGCGCAACAGGAAGCTGACGATCTACAGCAGCCCTTTCCTGCAATAGTAAGCAGTGAATAATAAAAATTCGGTAGGTAAAAACGTTAAATGAAATTGGAAGAACACATACATAAAATAAACATTCACAGAGTGGATTGACCTTGAGAGATCGTGAAAAGCTACTTTTCCTTTCCAAAGCATTAGAAGGACCTTTAAAAAAATCTTCGAAGATGGAAGGCCCTTGGAATGATACGTATTTCAAGCTGATAGAAACAAGACAAAGTAAATAATTGCATCGTTGCTGCAACAAACGAGATCAAATTTAGCATGTTTGAGCGAGTGCATTTTATTTTAAGAAAAAAATGATAATTCTCTTAGACCATTGCTGCAATGTGCAATGGTTTTTTGAAATTGAACTTTGAATAGCAAGTGTACTATCAACGTATGCTAATATTCAGATCGTTGGAATTGGTGCTGGTGGGCAAATAAGCGTGACTGTGCACTTGAATCACCTTGGAAAGGGAATATACCATTGCTTAGCATAAGCACAGTTCTACCTGACAAGGATAACAAAAGCTTACTGTATGTCCGCCACCATGATAAACGTGGTGTACATGACCTTTTTTTCCTCTCTGTGGATAGGAACAGAGATTATTGGTCCGAAGGGATATACGAATTCATACTACAAGTAAGACCCACAATTGTCCTTATCTAGGCTAAGCAATAATGGAGCTGCATATCCAAGTTATTTTTACAGCAGAATACAAAAAATGTGTATAGTAGTTACTACAAAATTTGATACTGCTAAGTAAAATTTTCAAAAATAAGTTAATTATATGATGAATGGAATAAGATAGCGACAACTAGAAATAAAAAATGCCGTAGGAAGTGAAATTGATCTTCCTGCACATTATGCTAGTAATTAAGTACAATGTATGAGCAATTTATGTTTTTTAGCTGCGTACTTATTTGGATACGGTTGCACCAAGTGCAGCAAAGAAATCGAATACAAGTGAAAAATCAAAGCGGCATATGAACAAAAGAACAATAAATGTTTTTTTTCGAAGAATCAATTCTGACAATTGCTTATTACGTCATGGTTCAGAAGATAAAGCAGAGCATCAATACCTAAGTAAAAATTATACGTAATGCCATGCAAGTTTAGTAGGGGAAACATTTTTAAACTGTCTTCAAAGCTAGTACATTCTCAATTACTGTTGCTACATGATTAAATAAAAAAGCATAAATTTATAAAGAAATTAGGCTTTCTTCAATGATATTATTCTTTAGTTTCATTAATTTCTTCACAGTGAAATTGATATAAAACAAAAATATAAGATATTCAATGAATTGAAAGCCCTGTTATAATCCACCTGCATTTTCTTGCTACAGCAAATCAAGCATCAGCGAAAACAAGCCCTTTTGCGGTTGCGACCGCATAAACAAAATAAAATTGGGAAGAAGAAATATGCGCACATGGAAAACTTGAAAAATGGCTGCATTTTGTTTCCTGCAGTATGATATGGTTGTAGTTGAGATACTATTAAAGGTAAGATTTTTCAAAGCAATTTTTTTAATAAAATTTTATACAAATTAAGGATTAACTTTAGTATCAATGCTTTTTTTTCAACATTGTTTTTGGCACAGCAATCATTTTTGTTCAAGCACAGAACTTCCAACAGATTATTAGCGGGAGTACTTGCAAATTTCCTTAGATTAAAAAAAAGAATTAATATCATTAGCTTATCTTATTGTCAAAAAGTTATTTACGGTGTAAAAATAAAGTAAAAATTAACCATGAAAACTGTAATCTTTAGCTACAAATATATTTACTAGAGCCCAAATTTCTGCTCGTAGAAATAAATAGTATCTGAAACAATGATGCCCGTAGTAAAATCATTGTACTCTCAACGTTTCTTCCTCCGTGCTAATTAAATTAGCTCAATAGAACATTGCAGAGCAATGTGTGCTTTGCGTGTAGTAATTGGAATTCTGGTCTTTACATGTTGTCAACAACTTTAACAACTGCATCAAAAAGATTAGTGTGCATTATAAATGTACACTCACACACTCAACTTAGAAAGTAATGCCAACAACCAAAGACAAATTGATCTTTAGTACTATTAGATTTTGTTACATATGCAAATTCATCATTGCAATATGACTTTCTGTTTCAAGTGCTAATTTATCAACAAGATATGAGTGATAATAAAAATTGCACCTTAAAAAATACAGGCAACAACAGTAAAATTTTTAGCAACAGTAAGTGCACGCAATTGTTTTAGGATAAATTTCAGCAGCATTTTCATAATATGTAAACATTTTTTATTTATGTTACCAATAAATCAAGTGATATGAAAAAATGTTGCAGAAAAAGGAACTGGATGCAGTAAATAATTAACGATTGTTCAAAAATGAGATTTGGAAAATTTTTGAATGTTTATACAGTTTTTAGTTCCAGTTAAGGAGAGGTCTAGCAAGGATTAATTTTTTAAAAGCGTGCTATGGCTAAATATTCCTATAATTTATTTTATGGTATTCATACAGGTAAATTGAATAAACATTTAATGCGTTTACCTTAAGTTTACTTGTAAAGTTCAACTAAAAACTCTTTAGTCCATAGGATACAATTGATATTTTTGATCATATTATATGTAACACTGTAGCAAAAATATCAAAAAAGTCAAAAAAATTGTAACTTGACTAACTATGTATGCATGAAGTATTCTTTTTAAACATTTTTAAAAGTTTGGATTATAAATTAAACAGTATCTAAAATTTAAAAAAAATTGCTAAAGATAAAATTACGTCAAAATATTTGTTTAGTATGCTGCATTACCTTTTTAATTAAATTAAATTATGCCTATTTGTTAATCTTTTAATTTGTGTGCATTGCTTTTGTCAAATAAATGAAGGATGCGAAAAGTGTTTTTTCGGAGTTGCAACTTCGAAAAGATAATAGAACATTTTTTCTTATTTATAATACAATGCAAAAGATGAATTAAGTCAAAACTGTTAAAGAATTTCGAGTAATACTGTAAAGAGAAATGGTAGAATCCAAAGCTACTGTACTTGAGTAGAAGCTGCTCTATTGTTAAAGATTTTTAAAAGGTTTATACCTTTTCATTAAGAAGTTTTTGATTTATAACATGGTTCTTTCAATACAAAAAATTCATCAAAATAACCATGCACCACATTTATGGGGTTTCTGATCCAAAATTTAGAAAATTTTAAACGTTGGGAGGAAGAAAACCAATCTGAGTTTGAATGATAAACAATTCAATGGCATAAATATTTCAGAACTAGTCAAAACCAAAACTACTTTAAAATAATTAAATCAAACGAATATGGTATGCACTTTGTGTAATTGTAACATTTGATTTGCAATAATCTTATAAATAAAAGATAACAATTACCAGAAATTGTCGGAAATAGCGCAAGAAAAACCGGAAGAACAAGAAAAAATGCCATCATAACTCCTGTAATAACATTTTCCACTGAGAGAAATATTGTCTGTTTTTCAGCAATCTCTGAGTATGTTTGTATTCGAGCTTTAACTGTGTGGACAAATGCGCCAGATAAGCATGGAGAACACCAGTATTTTATGAGTATAGACCACCAAAATGGAATGTATTTGTTTGCATCTCCAGTTGTGGCTAGATTAAGGTCTGTTCGGAAAATTTCGATATTTCCAAGGTAGAGCCACCACATTTTTTCTTGAAGTAGCAAAAATTTGGAAGTGCTACGCCCTTTTAATGCTAAATCTTTACTACTTGAACCTGGTGACTTATTTACAAGTGAGCACAGAAACAGTGCAAAAAGGCTAAGCGCAAATAGAGACAAGGGGAGTAAGAAAATATCAAAAAATATATTGTTTTCTTCTGAGCCACTCCTTAGTAATTGCTGCAATACAGGAAGAGCTTGCCATACGATCAATAAAAAAACAACTGGCACAACGCCAACTTGCTCCATCTGAATTGTTGTACCATATAACCAAGCAGCAAGCAGAACTTGGAATATTAAGAACACTTTTGAAATATCGCTTGTTGTGCTGTAGGAAAAAAAATTGTAAATTGTGTTGTTTTTTTCTACAAATTTTAGCGCATTTCTTTTATCAAAACAATGTAGGCACACAATTTTGTATGCAATCCCAAAATAATTTAAAAGCAATTTTATGTGGGCAAATAATGCATTACTTTAAAAAGAATAATATGTGCTGGTTTGGCACTCCGGAAGGTGTTCTAGCGTATAAAAAACCAACCAACCACAGAAAAAGGCACAGGCCAGCAGCAACAGTTGGTCGTAAAAATCTCAAAAAGTAATCAGTCAGGATACTGTGTTTGCTCCTTGTTCCATTACTCTGCAGAGATAAATCTAAACTGTTGTTGCTTGGGTTATGTTTTTCTGAAAATGCCCATGTTTGTATGTCAGCTTTGCCTTCACGCTTGTGCTGCTGTAGCTTGTCTAAGATTGACAGCGATTGAGAATATGTTGTCTGCAAACATTTATTGTAAATATAGAATCATCACAATAATTTGATTTACCATGGTAAGTGCGTACAATTTGACTCACTTTAACTTTTTTTAATCATAATATAATAAAATGAATGATTTTCAACTACTGACCTGAAAATTCGCTGTTTGTCTAATTCCTTTTAGTTCCGATATTTTTCGAGATTCCAAAATTGCAACAGTTAATGGAAGTAAGCGTACTACCATATATATTACCAATGAACAAATGAAAAAAAGAAAGTAGCCAGTTAGCCAAAGATGTTCTCCAGGAAGTTGCGAGAAGCCACTGTTTAATAGGACAGGGAGTATGCTAATCTCGATAAATTGATAAATATACCAGCCTGATTCGAGATAGGTTGCAACGTATTTAATGCCAAAATATTTTGTCTTAACTACTCCTTATAACTCAATTATTTAGTGACTGTACATTAACAATTTTTGTTACCTGGTTGTAAATAGCGCCTATCTCCGACCCCTTTTAGGGTATCGGCAAGGAAAGCAATTACATTCTTCCCACCCACAGCATCTTCACTTCCAAAGACCTTGATTAAAAGTCCGGATTGTGCAAATAAGAAGTGAAATTGAATTAGTATGAAAAGCCAGTTAATCGTGAATATTACTATAGAGTTTGAAATTGAGTTACCATCCAGCTGATTAAACGACGCTAAAGTCAAGAATATAAAAAGTCCCAAATCTCTCCCCGAGCTATCTAATATTAACGAATTCATTTTCGCAATCTTGATCAGATTTAGGTCAAAAACATTAGTCCAATCGTCGTAAAATCCACCATATAGCAGCTCCGCAGCAAAATTTCCCCCTTCTGAACTGAGATAGACCGCAAATGCAACGACAAATGCTATAATAGGGAAACAGACCACAAATGTGACCAGCGTCGAAACAAAGTGTAGGCCCTTGCTTAGCAAGACGAAAATAACTACGTAAAGTCCTCCCGAAATTCCAATTATTTTCCATGCTTGTGCTGTGTGAGGATCAATTTTCCAAAGCGCATCAAAAAATATAAGTCCTTGCAAAAAGGAATTAGGGATGCAGCGATCATAATCCACTTGCCACATACAGACCTTGGAGTCAGTGCAAGTTGTGCGCGCTTCAGTTATAGGAAGGTTGTTTGCGTCTCCACAACGTTTAATATCCGCAAATTGAAGTTCCCACGGTAGGGGTGGCACTACAGAATTGACAAAATATCCTATGACTGTTGCACAGAGTGTCACTGCTACCAGCTGAAGTGATGCAGCAACTAGTATGGACGCAATTGCAATTCCCCTTGAACGTGGCAGCAATGCATCCATTGCTTTTATAGGTGAACCCTGTGTAGCTTGACCAAGTGATAGTTCCAAAATGAGGATAGGAAGAACTAAAAGCGCTGCAAGAATTACGAAGGTAACAAAGACCCCAAGGCATGCCAAACCAGAGGCTTGTTCAGTTATATATTTGGAAACCGGGACCGCATCAGTACTCGCAATTGCTGCGCATACACAAGTCAAGAGAAACAACCCGTTAGTTCCCCATTGTTCTCTTCCTGTGCTCTTATTTTTTAGCTGCTGCACAGAATCTAAATTTTTTGCTAATTTCTTATTCCGCAATGCTATATCCTTGGATAAATCCGTCCTTGTAAACCAAAATTTTGCTTCTTCATGCAGATAACAAAATTCATGTAATTCCGCGGGTACTCCAGCAATTCCATTGGGTATATCCAAGTCTGCGCAAACAAGGACAGCGTGCATACCTTTATAAAAACTATTCTGATTATTTATTAAGCAAATATTAGTATTATTTAACAGTTTATTTTCTTTTCTTTTTGTATTAATAATTTAACAACAACGCTATATTAAGCCAAAAAAGCAAGGTCGATGAGATTGTTAAAGCAACTCATTTTCTTTTTGAATTAGACTACTGAAAAACTATGGAAAGACATACCTGAAAATGTGCCTGCCGTGATATGTTTGCTCTCACTGTGAGTTATTTGAGAGCCTGTGTCTTTTGTAAGTGTTTCCCAATCTTTTGGTTTGATCATTTTTATAGCTCTAAAGTTAATGGAACTTGAAGTTAGCCTTTTGCTTCTACCGTGCTAATGCAAAAGTACCTGTGACCTTTACTTCATTGGTATCAAGCTATTCTTGGATCAGTAGAATATACAAAAAATCTTTGAAACAAACGTGTTAGGAAACAGTGGTCTGAAAAAAGAGGAACACTTTTATAAAAATAATAAAAAAACACAATTCCACGTATATCAACTGTTTTGCGTGCGGTAGGAAAATATTACCACAATTGCAAGGATATACTAAACACCTACAGTCTATCTTTAATATGTTCTTGAAAAACTTATCTTTAAAAACTGTTTTTCGAAAAATAGTTTTTAAACCGAGAGTTCTTTTTATAGTGATGAAGATAAAAAATTTTTAACGTATTTTCTATCAGAGTCTACCCCAAATAAATTTATGCTACAAATAAAAAGCTCACTTAGTTTGGTCACTCCACAATTCCAAAAAGCAATCCAAACTGTATTCTATTAAAAGAGAGTGCCTTCAAAAAGACATTCCAAAATTTTTCAAAAATGCATAAAAGTTGCTATTTCCAAAAGAATTTTTAAATCTATATTGCACTACTGATATTTCTTGCTTTCTTTTTTGCAAGCTATTTGATAAGAGCTGGACATAGAAAAAGCAATATTTTATCTTTTAAAAAGTTTTTGTATTTTGGATGAAATTAAGTTGCGTCATGATAGATAGGAAAAAATTATACTAAAAATAATTATGACATTGCCAACTTTTTGCATGAATTTTCGTTTCTAGTTTAACTATTGTGCCAAATTAGTGTGCCTTAAGCACTTGTTTTAGGTTGTATGTTATTTGTAATGCTGATTTTTTCTCAAGTTACACCACCAAAACTTTTACGCTTAATTTAAAAAATGAAGATTCGTGTTTTAATTCATACTATATTTTATCTTGATTCATGACTCAAGTTAATTGGAAACAAGTATCCAAGCAATAAATTTTTTAATATAAGAGCATAGGTAAAAGCAAGGGATTCTCATTTTTTCAGCAGTACATCCAAACAGACTTTCAAAATAGCAATAAAACTAACTAAACTATTTTTGCTGCAACTTTTGCAATACTCTTTTTCTAGTATTACTTTATCTAAGTTATAATCTTAGCTTACTTTGTAATTACATTATTAAAGTAGCATATTTGAAAACATTATTATTCATCACTGTAAAAATGCAGAAGTCTTTTTTAAACAAAACATTTTTTATGAAATATAAAATAGAGCGATGAATAAAAAAAGTGCTTTTTTTTGGGCTTTCAGAAATGTTTCATACTTTTAAATAAATGAATAAACAAAAACATGGTAAAAACTGTAAAAATTTTAGGATACATAGCGCTTGAAATAAAAAATATTTTGCGTCCAAAACTTTTTATCAAGAAGCTTTTTTGTTAAATGTGGATGATCTTTGTATTAAATAGCAACAAGTGTATGTCAGATTTCAAATTTCCATCTTGAATTATACTGATACAACTATGCTTTTAATGAAACAGGTGAATTTTGTCTATTATATTTCTTAATTGCAAAAATGCAAAAAAATAACCTAATAGGTAATAATATTAGACAGCCATCCAACTTTATCGAAGTGTTTCTTCTCTGTCAATTTGGAAAGTGCAATAAGGCCTTATCATTGTTTAAATATTAATCAAGGTAAAAATTTATAAATTCTATTCATTGCATAGAAATAGAAAATAAAAGTTGGTTTTGCATTGCGCCTTAAATAGCCATTAATAACAAATTCAGCTATTCATATTATTTTTGAAAGCATAATTAATTCTTTATAAAAATAATAAGTCTTCAAGCACCAGTATTCAAAAGTATAAGATTTCCGTTTCTGCAACAGAAATACTAAAATGACGTGATTAAATTATGTTCGATTAGATCAGCTATTATATTTAGTTTTAAGACAAGCGGCAAAGTGTTACAACTTTTTAAACTAAAATTAATTCTTAATTCAACAAATGCTCGCTTGTGGCAAGACACCAAACATTGGATTCTTCAATCATTGCAGGCAAGGTAATGAGTTTACTTTGTTGAATTTCTCATTGTTCTATACAATAAAATGAGCATTATTTATATCTTTATTTTCCAAAAATATGTGAAAATTTATGTCCTTATTTTTTTCTAAAATGTTTGACTGTAATTAAAAAAAAAGTATATTGGATTTTTTAATTTAAAAAAAGCCCAGTTTAAACAACCTGCGATAGTTTTTAACATGCAAGATCCTTTTAGTGTGCAGCATAGTTGTAACTCCTTAATATTTGATATTGTAGATCTTTACATGCTACCTGAATGAAATAATTTGATGCGATTTGATAAAGATAAATTCTGCTATAGTGAAAGAGGAAAAGATAAATTTTAATTCTGTAAATATAAATCAAGTAAAGAATAACCGGAAAAAACATTTTCTTGTCATTTTTTGCAGTTTAACTTAAGTGAGTTGTTGTAAAGTGTTTTTGTAAATGAATCAATCACTTGCAGTTGAGAAGTAAAATGCTGAATGTTTCTACCATAATGAACTAATGTTATCTTTTTATTTGGCATGATGATTTTATTTTATGAAAAAATAAGGGAGTGCCGACTATCCACATTTTAATTTTCATAGCAAAAATTTTGGAATAAACAAAATTTATTTAATGAAACTAATAGGTTCAATACGTTATTTATTAAGCAATATATTTAATTTATTGAATTATAGGTATTTTGAATTTTTTCATCCCAATGCATTGCAATTATAGTAGCATCTAAGAAAAAACCATTTGATTGATATGTAATTTTTGCAGTAACTTTTTGAAATTTAGTAAAACAAGAGGGATATGTTGAAAAAAATTGCAACCGCGAATCATTTTGTACTTTATATGTACTAATTTTGTTTTAATTCTCCAGAAATTCTGAATGTGGCAGTATACAATAAAGTGGAAACCTTCATTAAGGAAGGCATATAACATTGCATCGCAATATATAGTATTTGATAATTATTGCTGAAGACTTAGATAATTTGAAGAATAGGATTGGAATATATAATTAAATAGAAATATTAATGTTATTTGAGTTTTTGAGAGTGCAGGTACTACATAATTCAAAAGTACTTTTTTTTTAGCTCAACAGTTTTTATCTACCATGAAATTCAAAAATTAGTATACCAGAAACAAATATTGTTCCTCTATTTTGTGCTCTTGTACGGTTAGCTTACTGTCTAAGCGAATGAGAATATATTTTATGAGATTATGATACAACTAATACAATGCGCTTTTTTAAATATGAGAATTTACTAATTTCCAATCTAATACAAACATTTCAATATGAAATTGTTTTCCTATTTTTGAAAAATTTATGGGTTGAAAATGTGCCGGGCAGAATCTTGCACCCAGAAAATGGAGCAACGCCATGTGAAGCTGCACGTTCTTTTTTAATTCTTTTGATTTGTGTCCCCCTTTTATCGGTTATTATATCCTAAACAAGGTGATCGCACAAACTTTTTGCTGGAATTTCTTACATTAGAAAACATGAAAATTGTAAAAATAATCACATCGCCGTCTTCAAAAATGTAAAAAAAATCAAAATGCAGTCTTCAGTAAAATAAAGAGTGTGCCATGTACCGCAATTTTAGTTAATACTACACTCGACTGCAAGCAAGCAGCATAATTAAATTTCTTAATTGGTAGATGACTTACACTGCGATGATCAGTCAAGCCGATTGCTGCTTTGAATATTTTACTTGAATTTGTGATTTTCTTTCCAAAAGTTTTGTATTCAAATACAAAGCGAAGAAATTGTCAGCAACTATATTAATTCTTCCGTCATGTCAACACTACAAGTTGTGCACTTCTTATCCAATTTAGCGGGTAAGACAAAATAAGCTACTTTTGCAGAACCACAATAAAACTGTCCCGGTTTCGCCTCTTCACAAATCCATGATAAACCTGTAATTATATTCCAGATCAGCCTCCTCGCAAGTTCAATTATATTCGACAACAACTAATCCATCATGTCACTAAAAATTGTAGTTTCAAGGGGATACAATTTTAGATGAATTCCCCAAAAGTTCGTTTTCACCATGCTAGGCTCATATTCATTAAATTAGGTTCCGGGTAAAACCAAAATTTTCCCCCTTTTTCCCAGCAAGGGAATTAAATTTAGTACAAACTGGAAATATAGAAGCTATTTTTCATGTTTTAAAAAAAGCTTAAAAGTGATAATTTTCACATTTTTTAGCATGACAAAATGGGTACTTTTTATCGATAGAACTTTGAACATACAGAACAAGCGATTCTAGATAATGTATTCGCCATACCACGCCGTAATGTGTATGTAGACTAGGACAAAACAATTATAACTCTAGAGGCCTCTGCTGTTGAATTGTGATCCTATTCAAAAAAACACTTTGAACGAGTAGGAACCGATTTTCTGCGCATCATGACCACTTTTTACTTTAAAATGCTACTTTTTAAAACAACTTTTATCAACCTCCTTTTCCTCTTTTCCTGGATGCACTGTATGTTTGTACATGAAACTTTGTAGTTTTTCTTTATGAAGACCCAGTTGATGAGACGAACTCACAGCACATGGCGTGCAATTTTTATCGTTTGTACTCTGCAGAAATGAAATAGAAGTATTTCTTGATTATTGAAAAAAGGAAATGGGCACTTGCGTTTCAAAATTATCAAAGAATTTACTGAGGCATACAAAGGCATCACTCTACCCTGTGAACATGGATTTCTTTGTTAGCGTATTATTATTGAAACGATGTTAGGAAAGCTCCAGAAGTAATTTTATTAAGTACATCGCAACACTTTAAAGCGTTTTTAGACAAAGGTTGCAAACATACGCGAGGAAACTGTCGCATTTTGGATGCTCTACCTTTTTTTCTTACAGCCGAAAAATTTCACTATTCCGTGCTTTCACAAATGTGCGCACGACTATGTCTGGAAATTTTATAAAAGACAAAATGTGTCTTGCAATTTTGAATAATTCAACTGAGGACCATTATTTTTCGCAAAAATTACGCCAAAAAATTCATTGCGGGTGGAAAAAGCCGCTTAGAAATCGCGTTGGGATTATACATGTTCTGCTGGTGCTAATAACTCTGTGTTGCTCAAGCAGGCCCAAACTATTTAACACTTGTCAAATATGTCTATTCAATTTTTTGGGCACGGGGCCCCAAAACTTTGTCCAAGGAATCGGCGATGAAGATTATAAGTCAAGAGAGTTTTCCCCAACTCAAAACCCTCCCTCACAAAGTACGGAGGAGGTAGACAAAAAACCTTATAATCCACAAATATATAATACAATAGCTGAAAACCGTGCACGTGATAGACTTATTCTAGCTTATAGAATGGATGGATGCAAACCAATAAAAGCAACGAGTAATACTATGGGAGGTCAAGCATGGCCGATATTGCAAGGTCGAAATGCTCGCGATGCAACACTTGAAGCTTTAAAGGAAGAGACAGCAAAGCATTTGTTGAATAAACACTTTAAAACTATTGAATCCATAAAAAAGGAACAATCAAAAATGTTTTCCTCCTTCGAAGGCTTTGCTTCTACTAGCGCGAAAACCATTGAATATTTTGATTGGGTGAAGCATACAGTGGAAACGCACACTGCGTCTTTAAAAAGTCGATATCTAGAAGGCTTGCAAATGGAGGTAATAACAAAACTACCAGAAGGCATATCTACACAAGATATGAAAAAAATAGCCGAAACCCTCCCTTGCGTCCATCGAGCGTTTCATGATGAAAATAAATACGGAAAGCAACCCGAGTCTTTCCTCAAATCGACCGGTAGTTTTCCATTCCAATACATTCCAGAAAATGAGAAACAACCCTTAGATGCATCTTCAACGAAAAACTCTTGGTTTTCAAACTCGATTACGAAGAAGTTCGCTGTCCGGGAGCCCGCTTTACTTCATTTTCCCATACAATCAATGGAACAAACAACAAATGCAAAAGAAATATTTCAAGAAACTGCCAGCACGCTTTCTCATAACATTCCGACTAATCGGTTTTACTCAAATTCAGCACCTTTTCGTCAAAATACCGCTACACCAGCCACCCATAATGTAGGGCGAATTTTAGAGACAAACCAAATTTCTCGACCTACGCTCACTGTTGGAGAATCAATAATTGAAGCATTTGAAAAAGGAATTAAAAACTGCGAAGGATTACATTGTGCTGAGACTAATCCAAACGACTCATTATTTCAATCACAATGGAATTTACGAAGTGATGAGCAGTGGAGTTCTTTTGCTGAGAAAGCCTGGCAATCTTGGACAGGTAATACTGCTAATAATTTTGCAAAAATGAAAAATATATACCCACCAATGATGGCCTTCATCTTCCGCGTTCTTGTAATTCTTTCGAAATTTTTTGCTCAAAGCCAATATGGCGTTGACCCTGCTTTTCATTTAATAGAAAAAATCATGCAACTTCACATAAGCTAATTCTCAAACTACTAAAATAATGCCGTCGTATATTGATTCCCCAGTTCTTCAAAGTTTGGGTTTGAGTATACACGATGAATACAGGTATTTCAAATCCATTTGTCATTGCAATCATTGATAGTGGCTGCAATTTGGCACATCCAGAATTTGCCAATAAAGTTTGGGTTAACCCAGGTGAAATTTGCAACGATGGAATCGATAACGATGGGAATGGATTTATTGATGATTGTCACGGATGGGTAATTATTTTACAGCCACAAGTTTATGCACGTTATAGCCCTCATGCAAAAAAAGTTCTAGTCTTGTTTTGGAAGTCAGTGAATCTTTTTCTTTTGTAAAGCTCCCAATTACAGCAATTTCTCGTGCAGTTAATAGATATTGCGGTATACTTTATATTATGAGTTATAAAATCTAAGCAAGCGGCGTTAAATTTGCACGTTGCTTACACTGTTTTCAGTGAGACTGGTCAATCTTACATCTGCTTGTTTGCAGGATTTTGTAAACAACGACAATGTGGCTGAACCGAGTAGTAGTGGGCATGGAACAGCATCTGCAAGTATTATTGCAGCAACCTCCAACAACGGCATTGGCATTAGCGGCATTTGTTGGGGCTGTGTTATAATGTGTTTAAAGTTCATTGGCGAGGGACATGGAACAGTTTCTGATCAAGTTCAAGCTATTGATTATGCTGTGCGAATGGGTGCACGCATTTCGAACAATAGCTATGGCGGCTATGGGTAAGGACTAAAATAAGAACGCTTTTTGCGTTTAGATCTAAGAAAAATAATGGAACTACAATTTTTGATGCGAAAAATATGTATTTGTGAAATTATGAGACAAAAAGACCAAGAGGGCAAACTTTTTTATCCTGTTTGATCAAACCCTAGTTAAAGCGTATTGGCAATATTCCCCTACATCGTATGATCAACAACCGAATGAATAGGTTTATGTTGGATATTCTCTCTAGCTTTACTTCCAATTAATTTTTCAGGTTTGCTGAAATTGAATATGAAGCTATCCGACGAGCACAGCTTGCAGGGCATTTATTCGTAACATCAGCTGGTAATAAGAATCACAATACAGATATACCTACGTAAGTTAGAGTAGTTTTGAAAAAGCTTAAAGAAATCTCAACCAACTGAATTTTTTTGTTAATGAGCCAATCATTTGGCTTACGCATCATGCGTAGCTACTCTATAACAGCTTCTTGTGCATCATATTTTACACATACCCAAACAAGGCATGTAAAAGTTTAATCCTAGGCTATTATTTTCTAACTTTTGGGTTTAGGAATGATCATACTCCGTCAAGTTATCCCCTCTCGAATATAGTGGCTGTCGGGGCATCAATGCAAAATGGGGATCGAGCTCCGTTTTCAAATTATGGTCTGAAAACTGTTCATTTGATGTCTCCTGGTACAGGTAAATATACATAAAATAATTAGCTAAGAAAAATATTTGTATTACATGATTTATGTACAGAAGTTTCAGAGCAAGTTCAGTTTAATTTAGCAATTAGTTTGGCTATGGGCTTGTTCTTTTTGTATAGTTTGTTTGGTTAAATCATTTAAAATTTATAGTATCGTTTTAGCCTATTATATTGTTAAAATTGTCTATTTAAGCGATATGTACTTCAATTTATTTTATGCAAGAAAGGATAATAGGCTGAATGTTGGTAATATCATATTAAATATATTTCTTCTTAATTTGCTTCGTATATCTGTTTTCAAGAAATACAAGTGATTACATCTGATGGGCGCTACAGAGCGCAGTCAGGGACATCATTCGCTGCGCCGCACGTTTCAGCGGCCGCTGCTCTTATTTGGTCAGCATTTCCCAATTTGTCTTATTTGGAAGTAAAAAATTTACTTGTTGAAGGCTGTCAAGCTAATTCGAGGCTTACCCATTTCTCAAAATGCGGGGGAACACTTGATATTTTCAAATCTCTGTATCTTGCAGGTATATCAATTTTCAAAAGCAGCAAATAAATTTAAAGATTTTCCTTAATTCAGTTAGTTTGCCAAACATATTCCTTTTTTCAGAAAATCTTGTAGCACATTTTTCAAAAGATTTAGAAAATCCTACAAGCCTGAAGTTATTTATTACATAAAGATGAACTCATTTACTGCTCTGGTATAAACTCTATTCTACAGCGAGAATTGGGCGAGGAATTTCTGTTGAATTTACGAAAAACGCCACGGAAAAGCTTGAGACATTGCAGCCAAATGTGAAAAATTCAATTACAACAGGTGTAACAGCTGAAAATATAAGTTATATGCCAGACTTTGAATTTTTCTCTGATTTTACTAGTAAAGGTGGTGTTTTTGATACTTTTCTGCCTAATCTATTTGCTCAAACTCAAGCAAAATCTGCTTTTACACGTCTGGTAGAACAGTCACCGTTTAGTACTGTCAATTTTCGAAACCACATCCGCTTCTAAGCCAAAAGCATTTACATCTGAGTTCAACATAGCTAAGACTACCGAAGAAGATGTCTTTTTCAAGGCATTCCATACAGAATCCAATAAAAAACGTATTAAACAAGTTGCCGTTATGGGAAAGCGTGCAATAGTGTAACTGCAGTTTGATACAAGCCAAAAAGTAGGTTGATTTTACTGTTTCATTCATTGATGAAAACCAAAGATCTAAAGAATTCGATCAGAGATGAAAAGCAGGAAAACTGCACTCTATTTTTGGTTAATTTATTAATGTATCACCCAAAACACTTTAAATTAAAAGTGAATATTTTTTCAAGGTGATACTCCAAAAAATTTGGCCCTGCTAAAAATTGCTATCAAAATGAATTTAACGGTTAAAAGTGCATTTTTTCACGTAAAACTGCTGTTAATTGCTAGAGCTGCAAATTCGTTGTTTCATAAATCCTTTTTTGTATACCAATGCTATTGAAGGTAAAGCTTCCATAAAGTTATGTCACGAAATAATTGATTACGAGAATATGTTTTGTATAAAACCCTTTCTACAATGGAAAAAAATGCTAGAGAAATATTGGCACACTGTTTATTTTTTAAAATTTCTGTTTTTTTGAAGCAAGCCTTAAAAAACAATATCAAAAGATGTGTTTCTATGTAGCCTGGAAAAACTGTTCTTTTTTGCGGCAGCACTCTTGAAGAAGAGTGTTTTCTTTAAACTTTGTACGTGAATTTTCAATGAAGTAAGAAAGATTTTCAAAAATTTGCCTTTCTTCTATTTCGTAACTTCTTTTTATGTAATAACTCGTTTTGTAGAAGCAAAAACAATTTTATGCCCACGAAGATTTATATAACAATTGGTACGCTAAACTGCAAGCGTTATACATTCTTGTTATTAAAAATAAAAAAGGGTTATCTTGACATGGGGGTTTTTTTGCTATAGTAAATTACAAAAATTATCGGAGAGATATTCACATGAAAGTGTAATATTAAAAACTTTTGTTGTAGCGTTGAATTAAAGGAGTAGTAAGTTTTTATCTTCAATACTAGTAACACAGCAAAATATCGTGTAATAAAATATGTTCAAAGTTCATCTTATTATGAAACCAATTAATTTTTCCTGTTAGGAGTACTACAATTTTAATTTAACGCTATATTACGTTTGCATTAGTAAATAGAATAACAAGCTAAAATAAAGATAAAGCTTGAGTAGCAATTCTGTGATAAGTGAATATTTCTCGGTATGTTATAACAATTTATTATACTATTTGACGAACAACAGTAAAATATCCTTGTACACATATAAGAAAGCACAAAATTTGAATTGAATTATAAAGCCATAAAACTGTTTTATTTTACTGTCATCGAGGCTGATGCAATTTGAGTATTCTAACAATTGTACAAGCAAAGTGCAATTTTTATCCAATGCTATATTTTTGATATATCATTTCTTCTCAAGAAAGATTGGACGGAAACATTAAAAAAATAGAATTTTTTGCAGTGTACAAGGTTAATAATTAGATGAAATGTGTGTTTTTGAAATTCAGTTGTGTGACAGTGACATTATAGCAACACAGAGTCGCTTGCTCTATTAACACTTCACCTTAGAACAAGTACCCCTGTTATATCAAAATTATTCTCTACAAACGTTGGTATTTGTCCAGATAAAAATACTTCAAAAACCAGTTCCTCCCAAACATATTGTAGTATTACATGAAAATTGAAATAAGAACATCAAGTTACGCAATACTGCAGTAATCGCAAATATTGTACTTTCCCTTTATTGAGATGCACTTATTTTTTTCTTGTGAGAGAAAAAATAAAAAAATAATGGGATAAGAAAATACTTCTCCGTTTTTTCATGCAAAGTAGATTAAAAAATGAGTGTACGGCCTTATTTGTATTAATTTCCGATGGCAGTACTTGTTAGAATAGAGTAAGTTTTTTTGTTTAGGGAATCTTAGAAAAACAAGTGAAGTTTCTTAGAAGACCTAAAGACATTTTTATTTTCGGCCTAATGCTCTCCAATTTCGCTGAATCATCACCAGATTTGCTACTTAAAATCTTACAAATCAACCTAATTAGTTTCGCGTGCTTTCCATTGTTCAATTTGCAATTGGCATCAAGGAGTACATCGATTTCTTTTATAGGAAGCAAATTTTTGCGTGCAATTATTTTTCTTGGCAAACAGATGATAATTGAAAATTTGATTAAAGTTCTATGTATAGAATAAGGATTTTCACTTTCTTCTATCAGATTTTAGCCTGCCTTCTTGCATTTTTATGACGAAATAGGGCCGTCTGTAGTTGTTCAAATATAGCAGAAACTCGAACCAGAAAACTAGTTTCAGCATGGAGGATAAAAACCATATTCTTTCTTTTTATTACGAGCAACAAGTACATTTCTCATCGGAATACGGAAGACGAAAAATTTACAAGTAGCACTAAGAAAAAACAAGCTCTAATGATGACTGGATTGAATGAATGATATTTCGAAATCTGATGTAATAAGAAAAAATATTAAACTGTAGCTGTTTTCGATATAATTCAGCGCATCTTTTTGAGCTTGGGCTCACGTAATCATTCATTCTGTATTTGAGCAACGAGGAACGTAGATGAGACTCAACTGCCGTAGTGTGTAACAATTAGAGAAAGAAAAGTGGCATTGATCTTCCCTTTGAACTGCAACTCAGCATAAGGGTGATGATACTTCTTGTCCATAAATTTTTGCAAGAAAAATAATATTTATTTCATTGTAAAAAATCAACAAAATTGAGTTGATTCGCTACTATGCATGACACGATTCACCCAATTTGAAAAAACTTCAGAAAAGTTTAAATGAAAATTTTCCAAATTTTCAATTCTTAAACACATATCATTTAGTTCTATCGATTGCTACTACAAAGAACATATCTCTTAAGAGTGCGTCATTGCAATATTGCAAAGCACTGTAATTTCTTGATGAACCACTATTTCTAACATTTGTACAAGAACCTTAGCTTTATCAAGCCATTAATTGCTAAAAGTCGCTCCTTAGCCTAGCGAGTGGCAAAGTTAAGAACTTTTGCGAGTTCAAGAATAGAATGCATATAAATTACTACCATCGAATGCATTTAAAATTATTATAAAAGGATTTCTTACAGTATATTTCTTACGGTATAAAAGTAAAAAATACTTGCATTTTGCACTTTGACTGGCTAGCTCTCTTAACTCGGAGTAGCCTAAGCGACGTGTGATGTCGATGCTCATTCTCAGGTCACACCCTTCGACGATTCGATGCTTAGACTTTTTTCTTTGGCACAGAAGCGAAAAGATGTCAACTTGTATAGAGCGAAAATTACTGATTAATTATATTTCAACCCATATCGAGGTACTAGATCTATTAAGTTGATTATGAATTATGCAATGGACGTAATGCTAAGTAACTGGACTCCTTTTATCCCGCATCCTTTTCTAGCCTCCTAAGACCTCTTTAACTTTTTTCCAGTAACAAATCATGTATTGAGCTTTTTATCATGTTTATGAACAATTGATATCGCTGTATCTTCACTGTGACGTATCATCCCTCGTGTATCTCTCGCAATTTGATAAAACTTTGTTAAAAAATGGCCGAAAATGCTCTGCGTGTAACTGTCGGGTATTTTGTTTCCTTGATTGCTTTGTGTAGAGCATGTTTTGTATCCTCGCATGCCACGTATGATGCCTGCCTTATCACGGAAATGTGAAGAAAACATGCTGCTTTGAATTATTCGATGTTTAAAACAATTGAAAAGCACTCATCAAACCATCAGTTGAGATGGATTTACGTACAGGCAAGGAAGTACATGAAGCATCCTTCCCAACATGCAAATCTGATCATCATGGACTCAATTCAGAGGTCCCTGCTTTTTCACCCATCCCACTACAATTTTCTTCACTCTTGAAATCACTGAGATACGATACCATAAACTCCCGAGAAGATGGGAATAAGCTTACTAGGTCAACATTGGAGTCTACTCGTGTTGCCCCTCCCACGTTTTTGAGTCTCCGTGACTTTGCAGCCGCTCGAGCAACTGAAATTTCCCATTTTATATCTGCTCTAAAAGGAACTAGCAATGGCCTAGCAGTAACCAAAAAGAGTAAGCGTGCCTTTCAACGTTTACGAAAATGTGATAGGAGACGTGCCATGTCTTTCAACCCCTATAAAATACCCAAAAGATGCCGTTTTCCTGTCATTAAAGATATGCTACAAAATCCCCCTAAGGTAAGGTCCCCTCTCTTTAGAATTTTTTGTTAGGCTTTATTTTACGCCTTTGTAATTGGGACAATATTCCCTCAGGTTTGGCCTCCATATGCTGTGCTTGGAAGGCATTATTTCAGAGAGAAAACTACACGACCAAAGGAGAATGAATTGAAAATGTTGATCTAAGAATATTGAGAGGAGATGTTGTTTTGATATGCATAAAAAATGACCAAGCAAAGTGAGCGCGTTAGGCACCACCTTGACAGAATACTGGTTGCATCATATTCGTGTGTTAGAAAAGTAGCATTTTCTATGCATTCAGAGTGTATTCTTATTTTTTTGAATTAACACAATATTTTATGTAAATTTGCAACAAAAAATTGAAAATATCCGATTTTTACTGGCCTGTATGGCTAAATTCATCAAATAGTATCGTTAATGGATGTACTATTTTACGCTTCTATTTTTCTAGAGCGGATGGAGAGAGTTTACTATCCCGTTGCGAACAAAACTCCTTTTTTCTCTTTAATACAAGCGAATATGGTTTTACTCTCGCAGGAGAGTCGTCGGGTACGAAAAGATCGTCGTCGTCCACATGATTTAAATTCCATATATCAAAATCGCTCAAGAAAGCATCAGTGGCTGGAAACTCATATATGGCATGCAAAGCGATTCCACATGCAAAATTTGTGGAACTTTCGATTGGCTGAATCACCGGTGGAAAGATGCCAACGAAAATTATATCGTTACGCTGCAAGACACTGTGTCATTCATGATAGGTAAACTACTTTATTGATGTTTATTTCGAACTGAGTCATGAAGGCTTATCTAAAACTTTAATGGCTTACATTCATGCACCTCCAAGTTTTGCATTTCATTCTCTATTACTCTGTTTCATATACTAGCAGATTCTAAGATTCGGAGGACTCTGTTTCTCTTTTTTTTTTTCTTCATGCTTTGTATCAGGAGATCTATTTACTTTCATTGATCCTTCTTTCTTGTTTTGCTTTTTATTCTTATGACGATACTTGATGCCACGCTTTACTTTTTTCTGAAACCTTTATGCCACTCTGTTGGCTATTTTTCACCTTCTATCACTTCATAATGGCTTTTAGTTTCTTTTTATTCAAACCTATAAAGGTCTTACATGAGGCTTATTGAGTTAAAAGGGGATTTGCAGACACTGCAAGAAGTGCTACTTTTGTGTGGAGCAAATGTCACACACATCTTTCATCCTCTTTATCTTTCTGGATCTGCCTCTGGTTCTACCTCCTTTTATGCTCCAGTCACACATGAGAAAGATCCTCAAACAGTGCAACCGACGCAGATTCATGACAATTTTAGTTTTTATTACACGGAAAAAACTGGTAAAGAAATGTGTAGAAATCATCTTCTTCCTTTTTTTTAGGTTTACTGGAAGAATCTGCCTCCTTGCCATTTTTTAAAAGGCTTACTGTTCATTTCATAGCTAAATCCTTGTGTTCATGGGCTTTTGGATCTTATTTTGAGAGAAAGGGATTGAGAAGAGAAACTAAGGAGGATCTCCACATCTCCTATTATCTACAGGAATATTTCTTTTCATCTACATGGTTTGATACACCTATACGATTTACAAACCTCCTGCGGTGTTCTTGGAGAGAGTATCCTCCCCTTTCTCATCGATGTGCCTATACTGTCTGTCCTCCTCTCCTTGACATTTTCTTGTTTAAACATGGATGCTTTCCATTCATTCTACTCTAGACGGTTTTTGTTCACTCTAAGTGTGAGAACAGAGGGAGAGAAGGGCAGTGGTGTGTGTTGCTTATTGAAATTCCAAAATGAGAGAAACTGTACCGGTATACCTCGGTAGTAGCATTGCTTTTCTCTCTCTTTTCTTTTTAGTATTCTCGAATAGGAGAGGCATCTACGACCCTCCTCATCGTCTGTTATTGCCTGTGCATAGGTGAAACTACAGAAGCAATCTCTCATCCAGTTTTTGAGTTTGTCTGCACTGCACAATTTCTTTGGTCTGCATCTTCAGAAGCTGAGCTTCAATACACACACTCTACACACGCTTTCTTATCCACTTCTACATCTTCCTCCGCAGTGAGGGAAGATTCCGCTGAGATGCAACCGTGTGACCCTCTGCCTGCTTCTACACTGCCTCCTCAAGCAATGCTTTGGCTCTGGATTCATCCCTCTGCTATTGAAACGATGTTAAATCTCCTAGAAGAAGCACGGCAGTCATTGACTCGACGTATCGCCTTACCCTGTCTCTTATCTTTTCAAGTTGTAAGAAGAAAAATTTAGATATGAATTTGGATACACCTTTTCAATACACCACCAAGCTGTGTGATATATTTTTAAAAAAATAAAGAGAGGAAAGGATGCATTGAGAAGGAGACAATTGGAAATGGTTTTAAAACTGGCAATGAAAACGGTTGAAGTGGGTGTACGTACACCGATTGGTGCCTATTCTTTTGTAAGATTTCTCTTTGATTTATCTTCTTATGTATTTTATTCTTCATATTCTTTCTTAGAGAGGCTTAGGAGTCATGAATTTCTTCTCAGTTTTTCATCTACATCAAGAGCAATACGATCTTATAAGTAGATCGCTTCTAACCTCTGTTACTTTTTCAAAAGTTAAAAAAAATTCTCTCTTGTATGAACCTGCCTCTTTTTGTGTATTCTCCTTGTAAACATTAACTTTTAGATTGAAGATTTGGTTATTTTTGAAATACTTGGAGCAAAATCTTTACTCTTACTTTCTCTTATTTTGAAATTGTCTGAGACGTCTTCTCTATCGCATTCTTTGTGGAAATCTTTGTTGGAACGAAAATTTGATCATGTAAGAATTTATCTCTTGAAAAAAATTGGATATAAAAGGGAGCATCTCTTATAGTTTCAGAAACGTATTTCAAATCATTGCAGAAACTTGTAAAGATTTCATTTCATGAAGCGTTTAGCATGCATAGGGAGCCATCTTCTTCTATTTTAAGATTGAAAATGTAGATTTGAGGAGATATTTCAATACTACAGAATGATTTTTTGAAAGCGAGTGTGATTTTCCTTTTCTTTTTTCAACGAGTAGTTCAAGATTCGTGTGTTATTATGAGAGAGGGAGGGAAGATCATTGAAGTTTTGTTGACTGGAAACTATAGCAGTCTGTCAATACTTAGATGAGGGCGAGAGATCCAAATAAGTTATAATTCTTCCTCACATTGCTGTATTTCTTCAATGGATACAAAAGGAAGAAAAAAAAATACCTGGAAAATGAGAAAACAACTATTTTGTTGTTGCTCAGTCTTACATTCTCTCAACACATCCTCTCCTTTTCCTGTAACACACTAACCATCACGTTTGCTTACCATTGTTACTACCAGAATCATCCACTCCCACAGGGTGCAGCCCTCTCACTCAGGATTCATATTCCACCTATTTTGGGTCCATTTCCTCCGAAAGCTACAATTTTGAATCAATTTCCAAGTGCGTCTATCACTCACGTTTTGTAAAATTCGTTTGTAAGTATTTCATAGGAGAAAACGCACGAGAGCATCTTTTCTTGAAATGCATTTCAAAACAAAGTCTTGAAGAGTATAAATTCTCTTCTTATGGATGGTTGTGTGTTTGGATATTGCATAGAACTTGCCTCTGGATCCGTGGCTTCATCGCCTCCTCTCTCTTTTCTCCCCTTATCTTTGAGTGCCTGGCCCTCTGAAGCAGCGAAATCCCCTCTATTTTCAGCGGATTATCGCCGTCTCTATCCGCAGAGTCAGCCTCCCTCTCCACAGCGTTACACAGCACGAAGTAAGAAACGAAAATCCCTCCTTTCTATCGTCCATCGTCTACGAAAGGAGCATCAAACCCTGTTTGGTGGTCCTCCTCCTCCCTCCTCGTTTGCATTTTCCAACAAAACAGAGGCACAACGTATCTCTGCAGTAATTCCTACATCGACATGCTTGGATAAAATGGCAAGATTGTTTTGCTCAACCCCTTCACAGCGGTCTGCCATGGATGCCTCACCCCCTTCTTCTCAGCCAGGGAGTAGCCACCTTCCGCCCTTCTATTCCTACACTTCAGGAAGCATACAAGAAGAAGGAAAGACACCGACGGCTCTGCCTTTCTTATCGCTGGAAGACGATGTTGGAATGCCTCTCACCGCCTCTGAAACCGTAGCTCTTGAGGAGGAGAACGTTTGTAGGCATTTTGATACGTATCTAGAAGCTTCTATGCCAGACAGATCTCTTTCTCCTTGTACAGACTCTCCCAAAGCTGAACTTTCCGAGAAGGAAGCGATGGAGACTTCTTCGTTGGAGGCAGAAACGCCTGCTGTCTCCATTCTTTTAATTTTCAAAAGAGGTGGAGAGCATTCCCTTGGAACGGGTGTGGAGCTTCTTCTTCCTGCACAGTGTCACAGCTTGCGCTTATGGACGTATGTAAAGAAAATTTCCTTCTGTTGTAATGAAAGGAATGTGCATCACGATTAGGAGAGGGGAAGAGGGGCGTATACACACGTAATTTACATCTAAAAATGGAGTGTGGAGACGCATAGAGGAAGAGAGAATTACGACGATTTTGAGAAGGATGGACACACGGAGAGAGAAATATGACCCCCTAAGCTTATCTATAGAGGTTTATAGTTAGCCCTGTATGCAACTCATAGCAAGGCCAGAGTTTCTACTCAGTTTGGGTTTTCTAAACATATATTTTTGAGAGTCTAAAATGTTTGATTGGATGCTATGTGCCAATGCCATACACTCTACCTTTTTTTTATTTTCATACTATCTCCAAATAGGTGTGTGTATCGTCTGTCTTCCTCTTTTGTTTTATGTTTTGTTTTAGAGAATACTCCCTTTCGTCTCTCTTCTAGATCTTTATTGAAATTATCCATGTTTTTCTACTCTATGGAATATTTTGCAAATTTCGATTCTCTACAGTGATATATAGAGAGTTAGTTCTCTGTAACACGTTTCTCTACCCCATCCTATCCCTCCCTTTCTATTTCTTTTATAGCTGAACCTCCCAATTTCATCCCTTGGATGGATTGCTTTGTTTGTATAAAAATAGAATTAAATGCATACTCTTTTGAGCTCCTCCTTTGCAGTTTACTCTCTCGCTATGGTGCCTTGGCCTTGGGTCAATCCGATCGGCATAAATTGCTATTTGAAATGGGATTTCCAGATTTTCCTCACGATTATCCAGAATCTTTGGCGGGTGATCTCTACAATCGTTCGTTGGCCCTGTAAGATATCTATAGGGTGTGTTTCATTTATTTTCATTCTACTTTTTCTGCATAGTTTTCTACTTCTGTTTATGATAGTCTGTGAGTAGGACACCTCTCCCTCGCTTCATAGACTCTCACTTTTTGTCTATCCTTGGTACTAACGATTCTCTTCGTTTACCACCGAACGTATAAGAAAGCATCTCTGCTATGATTTTTTCTCTTTTTTATGCTAGAGAAACGTTTCAACGGTATAATCGTACACCTCCCTCAAAGCGTTGCAATTATCCATTGAATGGCATTCCTTTCCCATTTTATCCCAATTTCTTTGCCCTTTCGGAGCACACAGCGATGTCTCGCCACTTCTCAGTATTGCGATTGAATTCTTCCTCCATTTTTTCTACCCTCCATCAACTTCCGCCGCCTCTCTCTGAAGGGAGGGCCACTCTCACCCATGCCACCCTTTTCCGTTCTCTCTCTTTATTTTGTAATCATGTAATTTCTTTAATGAACACCGCTGCAGGATCTCTTTCCTCTTCTATGGCCTGGAATTTAGGAGAATGGAAAACTGTGCATCTTCCCGTTCGAATTGTGGTCGACTCAGAGGGTGTTCCTCGTCGTCTTTGCCATATTTTCAAGCCTTCCAATGAGGATATGGTGGAGTTTTTTCTACGTAAGAAAGAGGATCCTTTCGAGTTTAAAAGTTTTATATAAGAAGGAAACCTTCTAGCATGCGTATCGATGAAAATAGAGTGGGAAGAGGAGGATGCATGAGGAGAAGAATCTATAAAAAAGAGGCAACGGTAGGAGCGTAAGATTGGAGAGAGTATGCTCGGGTGGAATGGTTTCGTATATTTCATATACAAAACAGTATGAAATAGTGATATTTTTCTTGTTTGATGGGTTTCTTCTATGAGTATAAGGGAGAAGAAAACTTTTTAGATAGTCTGTGAATTTGATTTTGGAAGAAAATTTAAGGATAGCAAATGTGTGGTTTCGTTTTAGAAAGGAGGCATTTTGCAAGTAGTTCTCTCATAGTAACGCGGTGTATATTTAAAGAAAGCATCTCTATTGGCAGTAAAACCACATTTTATGTGTAAGAAAAAAAACTATTCTCTCCATCCAAAAATTAGTTATTTCCATATCCGTGTACTCTTGGAAAAGCAAAGAAAAATCAAACTATTTTAAAGAAGTGTAATTACATCATAGGAACTCTCTGTTTCTTGTCTTTTCCTCTTAACGCTGTTCGTGTGATTTGTATTCAGGAAAAAAAATATCACATCCAAAGCAACAACCTAAATCCTCTGCTTGTCACAAAAGGATGCTTACATCTGCCTCTGGCTTTCCAATGGAACGCTTGCATACATCGTATCGACAAAAAAATCTCAAAAAATGTGATTTAAAGCGAATTCATGACCAATTTCCTCCTCTGAAAGAAACTCCCTCTCCTCTTGCTTCATCGCATGCTTTGGAAGATCTTTCTCTCACAGAAAGATTTAACGATGCAGTCAATACACAAAATTATTTCATGACCCACAGTTCTTCTACTTCTAAAAATATCCAAAAGAAAAACCAACAAATCTCTCATGCGCTTCCTTCCCTACAAAATCCTCTCTTTGATGAATTTTCATCAAAAAATGTCCAACCAGCGAAGTCAAGCGAATCCTGTGTTACTACTTTGCAGGCTATGGAAGGCCCCCTCATAAACCCTGCTTTGCTATGTAAAACATTAATTGGCTTTGTTTCTTCTGGAAGTACGTGATACCAATATTGTTTGTGGAAAGAGATGCACAGTGTACTGTTTTATATCTTTTGCAGTGTAGGAATAAAACACGTTTTTATGAGGCTAGGAAAAATAGGGGTAGAGTAGGACGTTGCTTATAGGCTATGTTTTCCTTTTTTCTATTAAAGATTTTTTCGATATTTCTTGGGTCATGCAAACCTTTGAATGTAGGCCAAAAAAGGTCAGGGGGGAGTCAGTGTCATTCTCTTTTATTTCTCAAGAGTAGTATTTACCTTCCTTTATCAAAAATGAAACACGTTACCGTTTGAGAAAATACTAGTTTCTTCTCGAATTTCTTCTTTTGTGTTTGTGTTTTGAAGAGAGAAGATGAAAAAGAATTTTTGAGGAAAAGAGTTGTGTTTTGCTGCTTGTTTTCTTTTTTATGGAATGCATTTTTTAGTTAACCCCAGCAGTGGACATTTTGGTGCATTTTCTTTTTCTCTATTTGTAAGATACATAAAAAGGAAGAGAAATAGCAAGCAAGAGTGTAAGAGGAGAGACCCAGCATTCCTGTTTTTATTTTATTACTTATTCAGATCATTCACTTTTGAAGGGAACTGGAATAGGATTGGGCCATGTATCCGTGAATGCATTCTTTGAACTTTTGTTGCAGCAACGAAATTACATCACTCGTTCTTCAGGTTCTTTACTTTTAGCCAGGAAGGCAGTTGATTCTTTGTATTGACAATGCGTTTTATCTATTTCTTTACCTGTTTTTTAGTTTCATGAATGGGTGAAACTAATTTTTTGGTAGTATCTTCTGAAGAGAGCGATTATAGAGTCTTTTACTTATTATTTTAGCACCGCTGATTTTGCAATTTTCATTACTTTCCAATTGAGTCTAAAAGTTTTTATTTGACAGTGTAGAGTTGCTTTTTGCGAATGCAAGGATTCGTTATTTTTATTTGAACCCTTTCATTTAGAGAAATGCTTCTTGGTGTGCAAGTTCGCTGTGCTGGAAATGCGATTAACACTTTGTTGTTTTGATGAATAGTTATAATCACTCTTTTAGTAAGTATAGTTTCTCCTTTCCTTTGCATTGTCTATGGACTGTTCTCTTATTGTCATACTTGCAGAGCATCGACGTGCGGTTCAAACGCAGTCAATTTTTGATACTATTCGTTTGATGGTCTGGATCAGAAATCCTAGCGAAAGATGCTACCATCCAGGTATGGAAAAATAATGAACATGACGTTTTTACGCTATCATTTATTGCGCATTCTCATTTCTTTTATTGAAATTGATTGTTTTTACACATTTTACATTTGAAGTGCATCCATCTGCGAAAACTAGACAGCCTGCATATAGTCTGCAATGCTTTTCCTTTTCACAGCTTGGCTATCGCTTGTCATAGAGAAGTACTCATGATATTCGCAACCGTTTAACACAGCAATGACCAGGAAATACGGCTAAGGCTATATAGCTATTTTACCACTAAAATCAAATACTTCTTACGGCAAATTTTATAATATGATAGAGATACGCTACGCGGATTCATTATAATATTTGTGGTGTCGCGTTTCTGTGCGATTATGTTATCCGCAAATTTTTGTCATTGAAAAGTAAACTCCCGTTTTTATGATATTAAAGACAGGAAGCATTTGGTTGCAATAAGTAGAATCAGCATTTCTACTGTGCTTAAGTTGTCAATATATTATCGAACCGTCCACTGGCAGTGGTGAACTTTATCCCATAAATTTAATTTAAAAGATTGATTTACGTACGCATCACAGAATGAATGATTGTAAATTTTAATTGAGAAAATCTATGTAGCACCGCATGTCGGTCACTACTGCATCAAAAATCACTATAGTTCTGAACTATGTAACTAGGGGTAACGGGAGGACCGTAAAAGGGAAGCAAGGACATGCGCTAGACTAGGTATTTCATATCATTTCGATATTAGAGCATTTCGTAAGCAAGGGTGTTAGCAAAGAGAAAAAATCATTTTTAGCATCGAGACCATTATGATAAAGGATTTGAGCTTCCCAAAAGCACATGCACACTTAATTTGGTTGATGGTTTATGATTGTGTTTTAACTATGAAGAAGAGTTAGCAACTATTTTGTTGTTGCATGCTATAGAATTTGATGTTGAGCTTTTTGCATACACTCTTGTTGAAATTGTTACGTTTTGCTGACACCAGAAATCTGAAAATGCAAGAGAGGGGTGCTAGAAGACTTAAAGTGACTACTGGCATGTACCCCTCGTTTCTCCCCTATAACCGCATGAAAAATATCTAACTTTTAAGCGCTAACGCTTTCTCAAGGTGTTCAAGCGGATGGCATGCCAATAATGTGAAAATAATCGTTTCAAAAGTAATACATCATCTCTCTGTTCACTCACAGTACATGTATCGAACTAGTAAGCGACAAAGGCAAAGTACAGATATTTTGGGGAATTTTATTTCTTTACAGGGTTCGCGGTAACATGTTTGAGCGTGCGTGCAGCTGGTAACATACCTACAAGCTGTAAGTAAAGCAGAAGCGCAAGCTCTGATTTTATCTGCAGACGGCGTTAGCAATGCGCCTACTTGACGACTGTTGTAAAAACGATCGTGTGATCTGAATTCAAGAAATTTTGAAACCCTTACTGCAGCATTAACAAATTTTCTTATCTGCCAATAAGAATGTTATACGCAGCTGTAGTACATCGAAATTCGTGCGTATGTGTGCGTACTTCGTGTTTCTTCTTCAGTTGCCGCATATTCTTGTTAATTATACTTATTTTCAGGTATGCGTTTAGTTAATCGACGTAGTTATTTTCGACCTCCCAGTTTTTTGCATCCTTATAGGACAATTTTACGTTGCGAGATCATACACATGCGCCGCCATGAGGCGAACTGGAACTGACGACAAAGCTTCGCCTTCTCTGGTTGACAAGGCTACTCATGTGCGTAATATCTCTTCTACGAGTGTGCCTTCATTACCGATTACCACTCCAGCTTCTCTCCAGCGGTTGTTTTGCGCTCCCTTAGTTTCATCTTTGCGTCGGTTAAAGATGCGATTACCTCCCTTTACTGTCTATTTGGTAAATATTGCTGATGGCTTGCAGATTCTCCTGTGCTTTGTGTTGGAAATGTATCTTCTTCCTTCGGCTCTTCCTCTTCGGGGTACTGATCACGTTACAAAGGATATTCGTTCCATAAGTGCGGGAGTTCAGACCCCTGCCACTGGAACATTATTTGGTATGGCTGATGGCGAGCATTTTTTTTCAGAGGAGGAAGCTTCACGCGTGGGAAGATATGTCATCATCATACTTCTTGGATGGATCTTTAAGCCGTTGTTAGCCTGCCTAACAGATGTAGTTCCCTTGATATCACTCGGGAAGCTATCTGCACACGTTAGCAAGCCGGCTGCCTCGCAACGGTCTGTTTTCTAAAATCTATTTTCAGCTAAAAAGAAATATGTTTAGTTCTAATTTAGGCCTTTAGAGTGCTTACATGCATTCATGAGATTTTCATGAAGTTTAATTTATCATGAAACAGAAACGTATATCTTTTTTGCGTGTGTTGGCGTGGATGTTGCTTATTCACTCACTTTTATTGTTTTGAAATTAGAAAGAGGAAGGGTCCATACATATGAATATATGTTTGAAAGAAAGCACAACAAAGTCTTGCCAAAATGGCATAGTATTTTCAAAAGCACTCTATTTTCATTTCCTACGTATGCCGCAGTACATAACGATCGCTATAGTAGCCATTTGAACATATTTTTCTGGAAAGATGGAAATTATGTGTTATTAATCTATGGGTGTAAATTTTTGCTGCAGGAGACTACCCTGGTTGTATATTTCAAATATTTTGACCGCTATGGCAGCTTTTTTCACTTCTTGGGCCTTGAAATATCATGAAAATATTTCTCTCATAGTTTTTTTGTTAATGCTTTGTGGAATTGGCCTTGCTTTAAGTACATCTGTTTCTGAAGCAATCATTTTGGAAAAAAATCGTTGTAATTCCACTTCCGAAGCTGCCTTGGGATTATCTCTGATTATGTCAGTGAAGGTCTCGGCTGTAACCGGTGAGAATGGCTGCTTTATTTCAACTGACTTGCAAGCTGCTGGCGATATGTTTTGTATAAAACGTAGCTGTTTGTATGCACCGAGACGTTTCCTTGGATTTTGATTTTTCTTTTTTTGAGAGACTGTTATCCATACTCTTTTTACGAATTCATGATGTGAGCTTGAAGTGTAGTACCTTCAATTTCTATGGTTTGTCTTGGTAAGAGTGAAATGAACGAGTTTATAGATAGTTTCTGCTAAGAAAAAAGCCCCTTTTTATTTGTCTATATCAGCTACACTCGGTTACGTTGTTTTTATGCCATTGAATTGGATCAATCCTTCGTTAATCCTCCTGAGTTTTGGTATTTATTGTTCTCTGTTGGCTATATGCTTCGTATTCGTCGACGATAGCGATCTCATTGTTCCTTTTGATCCTGAAATGGCTATGACTAAGCGGATATTCATTGAGGTACTCCTGCTTTGGAAGAAGCTCTCCACATGATTCATATAAGCACTATGAATGATATAGGAGATGATGCACACAGAATCTCTATATACTATAGGGAGAAGCTGTGAACGCTTCATAGAGAACCTCTTAATGATTTGTGGGATGTAAAGGAGAAACTCTCGAGAATATGCACCTCAAGTGCCACTCTTAGTCTGTTTTATGACTTGAAAAATGTGTTAATCTTCATTTTCAGAGTGTTTTTGTTTCCTCCACTTGTTTTATGATCGTTTAAGTGCCTCTGAAAGAAATATTTGTTAAAGATCTCAAGTAGTATCTTTGTAGTGTTCTCCGTTGTTACTTCATTTTAAACATCTTGGTTTGGCTGTAATTTGGCTTAACGAGAAATTTTTGTTTGAGAAATATCCTTCGGTCAAGAGAAATTCCTATTTTAAAAAAAAAATGACGTTAGAACCACATGTGAAGGAAGTTCTTGGAAAGCTTCTCATCGATGTTTTCTTTCTGAGATAAATGCAAACACATGCCATGTTTCCACACACTATTTAAAAAATATTTCTTACCCAATTATGCTATATACACCTTTTTAGGAAGAAATTGATGGATTTTCGTCTCAATCTGTCGTTCTAAGAATGAAAGTTCATTTGAGTGCTTGGAAGGAATATCTTCGAAGAAATAGTATGCTAGCACCTCTCTTGGTACTTGTGATCCTCTTTGCTGCTCCAGATTTACGCATTGTCTTGTCTATGTTGAAAGTACAATCTGAAAAATGGGTATCTCATCTCAACACTCTTCTACCTATTATTATACAGTACGGTGTACTTGTTATACTTAAAGAGAGAGAGAGACTGTAAGTGTGTGTGTAAATTTTTTTGGCTCAAGAAATTTTTTTATAGAGTTTCTATAAAAGAAACAATAGTTTTGTGAGTTTTTTTTTATCGAAGATTTTCCCACACATATTCTTTTTTACAATTTTTTAAAGAGACTCCTGCTAATCGCTCTGAATGCCTTGTATTCCTGTGCCTTATGAAGCGTTTGAGAGGCTAAAACATAGTTCAGCTGTACTCCTTTACGATGGCAATATTTTTTATGGGCCAGCGGCAAGAGGATGCTTCTGCAATTGAAATTTAGAGCATTTTGATTTTTTCAAGAAAATCTACAAATAGATTGTGGATTGCATTTTCTTTCTTTTTTTTGTAGATGTTTCCCTGCGTTTTCATGGCATTTACTTTTAGGGTGTTTTGTATTTTATTTTATTTTCTAAATACTATTATAGCTCCTATATCTTTTCATAACCTCTTCATCTGTCCATTCTACTCTATTCTACGTTCATAACCTCTTCATCTGTCCATTCTACTCTCTACTGTATTCCTTTTCTTAATGTAGTCAAAAAGTTCTCAATTTGACTTTACATTTAAATATTTTTTTGGGTACTCTCTTTATAGGCTTGCGAAACTTACAGGAGTGGGTCTCTTCCAATTTGGATTGTATCGCTTTCCTTATCAGCAAGTTGCCACCGCAGCTACATGCGTTTGCTTTACAATAAAACTATGTGGCGTTATCCTTCTAATTTGCTTTCGTATGGGTTTGGATATATTTTCATCTCTTGGATTGAATATATTTTCAGTCTTAGTTTTGGATGCCTTTGTAGCGGGAGTTGCCGCAGAACTCGTTTTACTCACATTGTTGGTAGGTTATGTCATGCTTTCTGTATCTGAATTTTTCTTCATCCTCGTTTCTCTGAGACACGCTATTTTATTTCTCTTGATATATACTACAGAAGTCGAGTAGCTCTTGATGATTTGTTTTGATTTTATCGCAGTTGTTATTTTGTCGCCATTGTCCACCGGGTTTTGAAGCAACGGCCATCAGTATATTCTTAATCGCTTCCCAGAGTGGATCATTTTTAAGTAAATTGGACAGTGTTTGGATAACTTCCTATATAGCTTCTCCCACGTCCTTCCATTTTCTTTCTTTGCAAGTGCGTTGGATTGTATATATTTAGATGTGGAGGTCTGCTGAATTCAAATAGGGCTGAGAAATTGCAGGGAACGCACGCTCTATGAAAAAATATATATCTGCTGTAATAAATGCTCTATATCGAAGATTTCAGTTGAAAATTAAATTAGCCTACCTGCTACGGAATATTTAGTAGAATCATTTGTTGGAAAAATGTCGTTGACGGAGATGTTTTTGTATGCTGATACACATGCACTGTTCACCTTCACTAGAGGATAAATATACATTGAAAAAGCTGAATCTGTTGGTGTCTCGCCATGTGGCATAGATAGTGTCGGAGAACGTTTATAGGATTAATAAGGTTGTGATTTTCGATTGCAATTGTGTTGACTCGTTGCTTTTATTTATTTAGAGATACGAACTCTACAGATTATTGTTTCCTTTTTGCTTTTATAGGCATTGTCTTCCTTTTTTTATCTGTTGTCACTTCTATTACTGGGAATGTTGACGAATCCTTCTGTTTTCAAGCCTATGAAGGATTCATTTTCATTATCATACGATCCTTTGGAGACGTCCTCGTTGCTACAATGTGAACAAGGAATTACCACAGCCAGTGGTTTGTACGCTTCTCCTACATCCTCTTCCTCTCTCTTGCCCTCCTCGCTCCCTACGACTGCCGAGGAAGCTGCATCTTCCTTGTTTACAACCAGTTATGCTAATACACAGTACTCTTGTTTTCCCAGTGTTATTGTGTCTCCACCGCAGGAAGCGTTCCTGCTACAATCTGAAGGAAAGAGAGGAGACAAAAAAACCCAGAAGAAAAAACGATCGAGAAAAACGGCGAAGGAGAGTGAGCAAAATTTCTCTGATGCAGCTACTGTGAATAATGCTCATCAATGGATATTTATTGACAAGGTTGGACAATTGATATTTATACGCATACGCGTGTATTTTGTTGTGAGATTGAACCTGGAGAATAGAGGTTAAACAAAATCCACTGGCAAAACCATATTTTGAATAGGCTTGCTGTAACATCGAAAACATCAAGACAATGAACACGCTTGCAGTAACATTTCCAAATATTTAGTGCTATAGCTTTCTTTTCAATCCATTTATCATGCTGATTTGCTAAATCAATTTGTTAGTGGTATTTCATGTTGAGATGATTACTGCTTGAATTCCTTTTCTTGCTACAATTTTCTGTGTGCTTGTTTTGTGTAGGATCGAAATGAATTCAGCTGTCAGAAGTCTGTCAATGCTTGCCATTATGAGATCGACCAAATCGACTGGGCTTCTGTGATGTTGTAGACATAACATTGCAAAATTTTTATTGTCTAGAATATTATTTCTTTTTTTTGATACACTGATCAATCTCAAAATTTTCTTTTATCTGAGGACTTTTATGGGCTTCTTAGGATTTTTGAAAATGCGGAGAGCTCCAGCCGCGCTTTCTACTAGTTTATCCAAAAGTTTTTGATTACACTTGTTGAAAAGCATCGATCTCATTTATCGGATACCCATTTCTAAGCAATTAGGCATGCGTTCTTCCTTTTTTTTCAGAGAATAAAATGGGTCACTCTTGCTATATAATGAAAGTGATTAATATTCAGCTAACTTGTAAGTGGTTTCTACCAATAATGATACCATTGTTTCCAAGCTTGTCAAAAAACTTGCTTACTTTTGTTCTACACTGCGAAATAATTTCGGCAGCCTCGAATTCCTGTACTAGCTATCGGTAGTATGCTAGGGAGAATTCGTGTCTCACCAAATAGGCGAGATAGAGGTGTTACTGATTTCTGCATGCTCTTTTCATTTCCAACAAATGTTAGCTGGCTGTATCATTTTTAGTATACGCAGCATAAAAATCGGGAGATGAGAAACATCCGAGTAATATTTTGCTGAGACACTGCAACTTATTGCAATTGCTCGCAGAACACCAGCATTAAAATGAATAGGCATGTTTTGGTGCTCACTGTTGTCACTATAAAAGGAAATCCAGATAAACTACAGAGGTTTATTTTTAGCCATATGGTTTTAATTAAACAATTTGTATGAAATATGGAAAAATGCTCAAGCACGTACAGCGTCTTATTTTCTTCTTGTTGCTTTCTTAAACGAGGATGTACGTGCACGCATTCACTGGATTGGCTTTTCTGGTGTCGAGCGTGATAATGGCAAGTTCGAGTTCTATGTAGTAACACAATGATAACCCGCAGTACTAAACACAAACTTTACACCAAACATTCTTTTGTTGCTAGGAATCAGCCGGGAACACACGATGTACTCGGGCCTGCTAGTAGGCAATAATTCACGTCTGTAAGGGTAGCAATGACAGCACAGTAATACAACCCGAGTCGACGGTTTTTACAAATAATTGAACGACTTGTATTAAGTGAAAGAGATGCCTCTAAATGGTACAAAATGATGGAAATCATTAAGTGGAGAGAATGGCTATACATCTGACTACTTCCATTTTTGAAAAATTTACAATGAGATGCACTTTCATGAAGAAAGATTCAGTGCTGCCACTACAAATGACGAAGTTCTCCAAAAAATGCATGCTTCCGTATCATAGTTACGACGGGAAAATTCACTTGCACCCAGGGAAAGGTCCAGTAGCTTTGCACACATAAGTTAAGAGAATGCTATTGTAATGATATAGTACTGTTCCTGTGAATGTAAACATATTTTTCCGTTCATTCTAATTGCAAAAGATATATTCAACACGTTTTTTCTCAAGTATTCACCTAGATTAAGACACGAGGCGATTTAAAAAATTTGTTTTGCAAGTGACCATTTTTCCCAAAAAAGGAAAAGCCAACGTACACCACCGTAAGGGGCATAGCACCATTTAAAGCAAATGCACTCTTCGCTTTCTCATGAAATTTAGCTATCTCGGCTTTGCAAAGGAATGCGTTGCGAGAGTGTACACTTTATCGAACGCTGTGCTTAATCAATACTTACTAACGAAAATAAGGTATATTTCCACACGTCTGCCTAGCTAGCTTGTAAAAGGTGCTTAGCGTTAGGAATTATCTACAAACATGATTACTTAATATACTAACTGAAAAAGTCAAGCAAAAACTTAGTGAGTTACAGTCCATAAAAACGAAGTCTACGTAAGAAAAAACGTGACGTATTATGGCCTTCTTCGATTTGCCAGGGTGCACTTTTCAAGAATATATTGCAACAAAATGTTCAGAAGCGGAATGAAGCAAGTGTATGTTGGCCAGCGATATTACCCACGCAAGAACAAGCGTAAAGCATCTTTGTAGCGCAAAAAATTACACAGGGCTACCTTAGCATGATGCCTCATAAAGTAAATGCAAGCATAATAGGCTAGGCAAAAAATATGCGAATGAAACGCAGTTAAAATACGAAATTTACACTTGAAAACAGCACTACAGAACACCGCAGCACATATGCAAACGTCGTTGGGGGCCTCACGTTTAGCCTTGGAAGAAGTTTATAAGAACAATGAAATTCCTTATGCTTAAATTCTTTTTGGCAAGAAAAAATATTGCCCTAAGTAATGAAATGCTTCATGTCGATTCAAAAAGAATATTTGCTATGGGAACAAATTTGTCAGCACCCGCGGTGGCTACAGCCAAATGTGTGTGAAGTGAAGAAGTACACCAATCCACTTCTTTTTGTACAGTAAATTGATGTTTCATAGTTGATGCTTTTACATGATAGAAAAATGATTTTATTTAGTTTTGACATGTTCTATTGCGTAAGACGCAGCTAAGATAATGATTTTATAGACTTTTGGAGAATTGCGTACATTTCCTTTGTTTTGGCTTCGGCTTTAGCAGTTAGAATGTCGGCAAATTCACTCCGAATTGTGCTATCATTATAAATTGGTTCACCTATCGCCATTCCTACACCGGATCTTCTACATGTTCGAGTTTCACCAAGGTCAGCATTCACCTGTAAATACACGAGATATCCCAATCAATATCAAAGAAAGTGTAGAGCTAGCAATAACACTTCAAAAAATTTGAAAGCAAAACAGAATGACACTTGCGTGGTGAAAAAAATGCATGACTTAGCTAGCCTCTAGAACCGAAATTCAATGCAAAAACTGGCATACAGTAAAACAGAGACACGCATTCTTTCAAAAGACAACGATTCTCTTGTTCCTTCCATAGAGGGAAATTAAAAATAATTTTTCCCCTGTCATTTGTATAGCGTACGTCAACATTAATGCAGAATGTTACCCTGCGTTAATACAGGCGGCTTTCTACAAGTAGAAACAGCAGCAAAACAATCATACGGCTACACGCAACGGCATTACTTCCGTAAATTGCCATGGTCGACTAATGTGATGCATCATCCCAAACAAAATCCAAATAAACACATTTTACAGTTTCAAAAAATGAATGAAACAAAATTTCCACGAAAAGCAATAAACCAGAATATCAATATGCACTATTCACTTGTCTTGGAGCTGGGCAAATTGGATATGAGTAAAGAGCCATTGGTACAAAAAGAGTCTGATGAGAAGACTGATACATGAACAAACACACACAAAATTGAAATATATATACTATATATAAACTAGAATATTTATCTGCACAAATCAAAAGGTTTTTATCTTTAAATCGGAGAGGCGGCATACAATCAGAAACATGGAGACCATACGGTGCTCTTTCTCTTTAATAAAAATCTCAAGCATTACATATTTTCTTACGCTCTCTCTACACACAAACAAGGTATGCGTTAATTTCTTCTTCTTTTATAAAACAGTAAAAATCATTAGACTGCATTGTCAAATTTTCATCCAATTCAAAATAATTCAACTGTTTCTAGTATTTGGATCTTTTTTGCATACAATGATACTGTAAGATATACAAATAGAGCTCATAAAGAACAAAATACTTAAAAATTCGAAAGCTTTGCAGCATGATCGGACACTCGAGCATCGTCCATCAATATCATTCAAACAAATTTATAAGGCATATAAATCCAGAGTGTGGTCCAGGGTAATTCAGCAGGAAAACATCGACGTATAAATCGTTAGACGTGAAAACTATAGAGTGTACCTTCTCAGCCATACGGGAATACAATTCAATCGTTTTTTTGTCAAATGGAGAAACAACGCATTCATCGCTGCCATTCAAAGGGCGATCACGCCCGCCACTGGGTGCAACCCAAATCAATTTTCCCCCCTCTCGAAATAATTCCTGCAGCAAACGTTACATGTAGTACGAACGACAGAGAATATGACGATACGTAGTGGAAAGAAAACGGCAGTTCATCCCAGAAGGAAAAAAAATATGTATAGAGGGAGTTTACATGCGGATCATTTTGTGCATAGCACTACACACTCCACTACATTTGCAAAGTATTAGTAAAGAGCATTTTTGAAAAGATTTCTCCCCCAGATTAGCAAAACAAAAGCGGATGGCTATCTATCAATGCATCCTACCACTCAAATTTAGAGGCACATTCAAAAATACTACAAATCAAGAAGGAAAAGCGTTTTTCAGACGTGTAATCGCAGCTCTTTACAAAGAGAGCAGCATAGAATTGAGAAAATCAAGGCATTCAAAATACAGGGCAATCAAAGCAGTTATTACCTGTAAAGAGCGAATTGTCAGCAAATTCTCACGAATCTTCTTAGATCGAAGCAAAGGAGGATTTTCAAGATGCTTTTTCGAATGTACGCTTAATAAATTACAGCCCATAGAAAAAGGAATAGCCAATGGATCTGTACGTACCCTACAAAAAGCAGAAAAAAAGATGTCAAAGGAGGTAAGCAGTGAAAACGTAGCTTAAATCCATTTGAAAAAACGTACGGTTCTTCGCCCGCTTAAACGGATAAGGAGTGCCATCATTCTCTTCAAATGCAATTTTTAAAAATTCCATTCGTATCCACATATATTCATAAAAGAACACAGAGTTTACCTGCTGCCAGCAACCATGATCAATAAATCACAGAGTTCTGGAACGCCCGCATGCTCAAACAATAATCGCATCAGCTGAGAATAAAAACAAATATAATAATAGAAGGCAAATTAGTACTCGAAGTTAGGGCCCTGTAAAAGAGATAGTAGACAGTTTCCAGCGCAAAATTATGATGTATAGGTACTATTTTTAAAGAAATTTATATCCTAATAACTAAAACATCTAAAAGACTGCTATTACAGAAAAAAGGTAAAGACAGTCATTTCTTAAAAGGGCTACAAAAGTGCAGTGAAATGGGAGTATTTACATCCAGATTGGAGAGCTGTACTGACACCAGCATCAAATAGAAAGAAAATTACAGCACGTTTATCATCCATGAGTATTCCAACCGTTTCGACATGTTCGTCCATTCAACGACAATGCACCTGAATTCTACATTACTAATAAAAAAGTACAGATATATTCTGCCTTCTGTTCTATATTTCTTACAAAGCATATGCATTTCAAACCTGTGGATCAGGCTCTGTCTGATGGTTGGAAAGCATTAAAACATTTTTCCCCTGCAACAGGTGAAATATGAAAAACAAGAATTACTTGGATGAAACACCAGCATTACTCGTTTTTGAATAAATAAAAGAAAATGCAGACTATAAAAGAATCCACCTTATTTTCATATATATTTCACGAATAGACCATGCCACTTACAAGTTTCAGATTTTCCAACAAAAACAACAATTTCTTCTGGGAGGGAAACTGCAATGTAGTAAATAAAAGAGTAGTATCCATTAAATACTGAGAGATAGTAGCGTTACGTATAACAAAACCCAAATTCCTTATAAAAACAAAATATACACACTTTTGCGTAAGTTTCAAGCTATCATAAACATCCTCGCAGTTCTACGTCTACTGGTAAAAATTTCTAACTATGGAGACCCTGCAAGAAGCAGATAGTAAAATAAAAGATAAACAATTTTTGCTGAATCTGTACCTCAGAGCGTTCAAAATCAACCAAAGGTTTCCAAAATTCGTTTCCGATACGCGCATAATCTACAGGTTGTCGAATGCCCCGATGAAATGGAGCAAAGGGAAATTTAGCATTCTTTTTAACCAAACTAATGAAATTTCTGCCACACAAAATAAAAGAAAACGCCATAAATTGCACTAATGAGGATAAAACAAGGAGCTTTTCACTTATGTAATCCTCTGCTGAGAGATGCATGGTAGTACCGTACTGTAGCAGCCACTTCCTGCGGCGGTAACTTTCCAGTAGTGCTGACTTCTCTAATATAAGAGTTAATAAATTCCTACGAAGGAACACAAGGATCATCGTTTAGAAACAATTGTGAGAAAAAAAAATAGACCCGTACAAACGAAATGTGTTCAAAATGCGATGCAGCTACAATTGTAACATCTATAGACAACTTGTTAATGCAATAGCGCTAGCAGTGGGAAATTACAACAGTGTTTCTCACCTTGAATATTTCGGCAAATTCTTCTGGAACGGAAGATTTGATGGAATCAATATCCTTACGCATCTGAAAGAGCAATACAATCAAAAAGTAAGTTTTGCACCCTCGAGGTTTAAATCCACATTAGGTAGAATACAAGGACTATAATTGATTCAGCAGAACATCAGACAATAACACGAAAAGTTGCTTCTGACCTCATGGATTACGCTCTCTTGATCCAGGATATTGTCAAAATGCGATTGCTCACAAGATTTATCCAGTTTCAGTATGCTTAACTTTCGTAGTATTACTGAGCGGTGGGAACTAAACGGAGGGCTTGGCCATGTTGAGAAGGCATTGGGACAGATTACGTGGGAATTTTTACAATATTCTCCTAGGTGAAATAATGTCTCAACTGGACGGCGCTGCACTCTCATACGTAGAAATAAAGGATGCATAGATATATCCACGAAACCGCTTTTGATCGCTTGTTTAGGTAACCACAATGCTGCAGTCTTTTTATAGCTAGTTCTCACAGATGTAACATGAGATGTGTGCAATTGAAGCAACGACACCAAACTCAAAAGAAAGACATAATAAAACAGCAAGCGGTAGCATTGGATTTTGTAAGAGAAAAACCAAGTACAGCAGTGCTCCATTTCATTGGAGCCTAAGAGAAAGGGTGATAAGAGTTGGAATTTTGCTTTCATAAGGGTTTCACTTGCAGCAAAATGTCCATCATCTCAAGGAACTAAAACAGATCATTTCAAAATTTCCTCAGTTAAGGTAGTAGAAAGAGGCGATATACAGACCTAATCATCTTAATCGCCGCTGTTAACATTAAGTTTTGAAGCTTAAGCAAGAATGACGTACTGAAAGAAAACGGAAGAAACGGCTTTCGCTACACTATGCAAATGCTCTTTAAAAGAGGATTTTAATGTGTTCCCAAAACTAAAACGAGGTTAGTAGTTGCAAAATGCCAACATTTTTGTTAGATACGCATGTACTGAAGATGGACAACAGTAACAACAGCATCAACTGCTGGCGAATAAGTAAATTGCGCAGCATCAACTGAATACGAAAATTGCCGAGGCTGTTTCTTCATCATTATATACCCCGAAAGTAAATAGAATTATTTATAACCGAAGATCGTAAGCTTTGCATTTCGCCTTGCATACACATGATTAGGGAAACGAATGAACGGAAATGACAGGGATCCTACTTGTGTAACGATTATTTCTATTTTGCTGCAGAACGGAAATCTTGCGATTGTATGCTAAAGAAAATGGAAGTTTGCAGTTGAGCATAAAACGAATTTGTGACGTATTAACTATTCACGTGAATGGCGTAAGTGCGTCAGCTCTCATTGGTAACGTAATGCAAGTTAGAAGAAACGTAGGTAAAGAATTGCAACGCGATAAAAATTTAATATATTTTAACCCCGAAAGCATCATAATACTAGAACACATCAAAACAGCTCAGGTTAAATCTCAGCAGATCGTAAGGCTAGCTTACTCTCATGCTTACAATACCTGGATGCAACGAAGTCGTCTGCAAAGGATGTATCACTTCCAATATCTCAATATTACAATGATCGTCCGCTATACATACACGATAGTTATGTGATAGCATAGCATGATCGAATAGCAGAAAGTGGGACTACAATAAAATGTATGTCCTATTTCTTTTCTGGTTACATTGGAAGTGGTGAGTAACACTGCTTTCCA
>JADAQX010001194.1:0-11719 GCA_015476325.1 Cardiosporidium cionae
AGAAAAAAAAAAAAAAGAAAAAAGAAAGAAAAAAAAAAAAAAAAAAGAGAAAGAGAAACGAGAGAGAGAGAAAAAGAGAAAGAAAAAAAAATGGGAGGAAAGAAGAAGATGGAGAAAGGCATTGAGATGGAAAGAAAAATGTGGAAATTTTGGATATCTAAAGAAATTGATACTCTTTTTGCAAAGAAATAGAGAATCTTATAGAGACTGTTACATAATGAAGAGGAAATGTGTCTAACGGAAACACAGTTGATTACAACATTACCGAAAACACGAAACTATTTTAAATTTGAGTTATCTTATTTCTCTTGTTTCTCTCTAGTATTTTATTTCTCTCTTTCTCTTTCGAGTTTATTTTAATACTATATCAAGCTACTGCGTTGGAGTATATGGAGATTTATAATCTAAAGAGAGGAACATTCTGACGAATGGTATTTTCTAAAATTTTTTAAAAAATATAATTCTTATTATTTTTAATGTTTAGAAACTTTGAAATGTTAATGTTTTATTTTTTTTATTATTTCAGAAGAAAAAAAAGAGTATAAAAACACTTTACAGAAGGCATTCACAAATTTTGAAGTAGAAGATGCTTCTCTCTCACAAAAAAATGCATTTCATTTAGAAGAAGGTAATATTCAATTGCACATAAGAGGAGAGAAAGAGAGATTAGAGAGAGAGAGAAAAAGAGAAAAAGAAGAGAGAGAGATTAGAGAGAGAGAGAGAAATAGAGGATTGATAGATTAGAGAGAGAAAAAGAGGAAAGATTAGAGAGAGAGAAAAAGAGGAAAGATTAGAGAGAGAGAAAAAGAGGAAAGATTAGAGAGAGAGAAAAAGAGGAGAGAGAGATAAGAGAGAGAAGAGGATAGAGAGATTAGAGAGAGAAATTGATAGATTAGAGAGAGAAAAAAGGAGAGATTAGAGAGAGAGAGAGAGAGAGAAAAGGGGGAGAGAGAGAGTGGGGGGGGAGGGCGTGGGAGAAATAGAAATAGAGAGAGAGAATAAAAGAGGAGAAAAAGAGAAATAGAGAGAGAAAAAGAGAGACGCGAAAAATGAGGAGGGAGGCATATGGGGATAGAGAGAGAAAGGAATGGAAGATAGATATTTTTTTTGTTTGGTTGTGTGTGTTTATATACACAATTTGTTTTTGTCTATAGGAGAGGTTCTTCTTCTTGCTTCTGAAAAACAAGGCAATCTCTGCTATCATACGTGTGGACTATCCAACTCTGAAGAAGTATACATTTTTTTGGCTAAATACGTAGAGATATCAAGCCAATAGTGGATTTTTGTATGGAATCGTGTAAAGAGTGGCAAGAAAATTTGAAAGAAGGAAACACAAAGAATAGAAAATGGAAAAACATTTCACATAATTTACGCGAATATTTTATATTTTGTTTTATTATATAATTATTTGAAAAACACAGCTTTTTTTTTATTATTTACTACTCTAAAAGTTTTTCCTTCGTTTAAATTTTTTTTTTTGGGTAACAAAAGCTTATCCTATGTGTAGGGTGTACATACACGCAACACTGTGAGTAATTTTTTGTACAGCTTTGGGTTAAAAACAAAAGAAATAAATAATAAATAAAACGTATAGCTTTTTCTACAGTGTTATTTTTTTATTTATATGTGCATATATTTATAATTTCACACATACTCCATGTGGTGTATGTACACTCTTATTTTTTTTTGCAGGCATTTTTTTCACTTTTATGTCGATCGGTGGAATGGAATTGCATCCAACAATTTTTTCAGTTCGTCCCATTTTCAAACAAAACTAAAAAAATTGAAAACTTCTTTTTTTAAACATCCTTTCATCATTCCTGTTTTTTTTTAGGTTACGAAATCAAACTAACACTTTATCCTCAATAACGGTAGACTTTTTGTGTATACACACACAGCGAACTCTACATCCTGAAAAAAATATTTTTTTGCCTAATTTAATTGGCCTATTTCTTTTTTTTTATTTTTAATACTAATCATAAATATCAGGAAACCTGCTGTCTAGCCTCACATGATATACCTGCGATGGGCTGCTGTACATTAACGGTTTCTGAGCCTTCTGAACCACAAATACTTCCTATCGTAGATCCATTTTTTTCTATTCGAGAGAGTGCTTTTATGGTGGCTTCTCAGTTCTCCTCAGAGGCTTTGCTGCTGCCTTCTTTTATGTCTCAGACTCTCACATGTAGCCCCTCTTTCTCTCGTGGTTTTACTATTCTAGAATATCGTGCAGAATTCACTCCGTCTGAATCTCCACCTGTAAATTACCCCGTAGCAATGGCCAATCTCACACCCTCTTCCTCTGCCTCGTGTTGGTCTCCATCCTTAGTTTCTTCTCTTTCTGCCACCACCACGTTGTTCTCTGTAACCTCTCTTTCTTCATTACTCGCTGAGATACCGAAGTTACCCTCTGTATATCCTTCCACATGGTCCCTCTTCTCCCTTCCTTCTTCCTCCTCTACCACCCTGCTCTTTCCCTCACCGCGATGGCCTACCCGTCATACCTGTGGCAACAGCTGTGTTTCTATGGGGGAATTTTGGCAACTTCCTTCTTTCTCACGTGTACATGGTTTTCTAGAAAAGGAAAAGTTGAAACCTTCTCCTTGTTTGTTGAACCAGATGGCTGCGTATTTGTTTATTTTGGCTCCTGCAGACGTTACCATGGATGTATCTCAGCATGAAGCTTCCATTATTAATCCCTGCACAATGAAGCAGTGGCTACATTCCGAAGGGGAGCAATGCAAAGAGATAACCTTTCGCCTCCCCAGAATTATACTTCCATCCTTTTGTAGTTCACGTTCGCATTTGGTTGCATTGAGAGACGAGGGTAAGAAAAATTAGGGGGGGGGGGGGAGAGGGTGGAGTAGACTTTGTGAGGTAAAGAAAGAATGCCATTTGAGACCTAATATTAGTATTCTTTGCAATGGGAAGCTTTTGATACGCCTAGTGAGTTTATTTTTGAAGCTACGCTGAGCAAACTTGCTCTCTGTGCCTTGGGCTGTGTAATACTCCTGAAATTTTCAATTTAAGAAATGATTTTTGAAAATGTATTTATTATTTTATAGGGCATTCATCCTACTCTCTCTTTTTGTTTCATTTTAGGTAATGATGATTTTTTATCCATGAAGCGTTTCTCTTTGCCTGGGACATCCGATATTGTTCCTTCTAGTTCACCCGCATCCTTTTTAACCTCATGTTTTCTTCGTAGAAATTCCTTGTTTTTTTTGGGTTGCAATGCTATCAAATCCATCAAAGCATGTTCTTTGATAAAATGGTACAATGAATCCGATAAAAAATCTTTCATTTGTGGTCATAGACGAAAAGTGTAGTACTGCTGAAAACCAAACCATGCAGACAGTACACTAGCTGACAAAAGTGGACTATGTGTGTACGGATCGATGCAGCGAAGTCAAAAGTTACATGAGGAGACTAACTAACGCATAGTTTTGAAGCAAACAAGAAAAAATTGCATTTTCATATAGATGTGTTAGAATCGTTTAGCTTGTTTATCAGCGCTGAAGTTCTTCTTTTTTTTAGAAATGGCAGGTAATGTTTCCTTGTAGCGAGGCATTGACGCATAGTTACTACCACTCCTAAATTTGAAATTCGTGCGTGACCCTCAAAGAGCTAGGATGTATTAAAAAAAGCTTGTTTTCAACATGAAAATGGAGCCGTGTATGTATCCTTTTATGTCTTTTCTGTCAAATGAAAAGGTAAAGAAGTTATACATCTCTGCCATATTTTCACACTGTATGAAGGTCTACCGTCTTCTTTTTTTTATAAACAAAACTGACATGGTTGAAAAGGTGTCAAAGTGAAAATAAATGCACCTAAAAGAATATCACCTTGTGATTCATCACTTTAAGAGGAAAGTGAATTGTTTCAAAATGCATACATATAAGCAAAGGGAAGTTTGCGTTCTAATTTTTGAAACTTTACATTAAAAAGCATCTATGCGATCCGCCTAATCAAGAGGAAGGCTGGTGGGTTTTTTTATGTACGTAGAAATTCCTTGAGTCAGATGATGTACGCATTGAAAATACTTTCAGTTCGATTTGTGAGAAGGAATATTTAGCATAGAATAATTTGGTCATGGGGTTTGTGACTTTCCCCGTGCGAGAAACCGATAAAGTTTAGTTTTCCCAATGGCAAAAGCGACAATAAGATCAAAAATACTTTTGTATTTCGAATCTTTCTATCCCGAAGACACGCAATATTGAATTTTTTGCATAAAATTTGGTTTAAATCAAATTTCTAGGGAAATGAACATATACACTCTTCGCATTAAAGCTTCTCAGAAGCTACAACCACTTGCCATGCGATGTTAAGGTTTGTTTGCTAAAACATCGCACAAAAATGCGGTGTGCTCTTTCAAATTTTTCACTCTACAATAAGTCTCTACGAGTGAATTGGAAAGAAATGAGCAGTGTACTTAATTAGAATGTCAAAACATATTTCCTTCGTGCGGAACAGATTTCTTTTCAACGAGCTTCTATTGCTCTTCCAATAGTGATGTTTCAATTTCCTACCTATGGATTATGTTATAATAGGTTGCACTCCAACCTCAATCGAGAAATCAAGACTCCATAGGAGACAGAAAGCATCCCTTCTTTTGCTGGGATAATCAACACTAAATACGATTTGTTTACCGTAATCGGCTACACTACCCTAGTCTTTGCAAGCACTTCAAAAGCTTATAAACTAGTTTTTCCCAAACATGAAAATATTATCATTCAAGCATTAAATGTGTTGACTATCAAATCAATTAATATTTACGAACTATATTTTTAATGAATTTTATTGTCATGGCAGACACTGGGAAATTTATTATACCAATTGAACAAAACATACCTAAATCAGTACAATTAATAATTTAACAAAATTCCATTATACATACTTTCATCATCGTAAAACTGATTATTTGATTAAAAAGATATAATTAAAACTATGCATATTTATCTTTATGATTCCATTGCTATTTAAAATTATTCCGAGAAGAATCTCAATTTCTCTTTGTACACAAATCAAAATTATTTATTTACTTTAAGATCGCATAGCATTTCTGTATTAAGCTTGCATTGGGCTACTACTACAGTTCCTTTTACGTTAAAAATGTCTGAAGCGACACAGTTTAATAAATTTAATTGTTATTGTCGCTTGCGATACATCTGTGACCCACAGAACTCAAACACCAAATATAATATCAAGTAAATCTCTAAATATATAATTATAAATACCTACAATTCATACATATTATAAATCTTACTTTTTAGTCAGCCATAAGTCGTTTGATAGAGGTTTAACGTTTGTACGTGTTAACACCCATTTTAATTGTTTATATAAGAACTACTAATATTATGCAATTTGCTTCTGCAGATTTTTGAAAATATAAATGGTCTGTCAATTATGATTAGAAAAGCATATTGTTAACTTGAGTAAACAGGTAAAAAAATCGATTTTGCAAACTATAGTTGTATAAAAACAAAGTATATTAGATATACTTGATCAAAATTAATAAGTTATTAAAATACATCCATAGTTTAACATACCCATTTCGGCCACTTGCTCAAAGTATTCAAAACTCTACGATAAGCTGAGTTGAGTATGTTTTTTCAGTGTTTTTGAAGGCGTAGCAATGAAGTATTTATTACATTAAATTGCCAATAAGAGAAACTGCGGCAAAAAAATGCATATATTTACAACGTAGAGCTTTCCAGAGGTTTCAACAAAAATGTTATTCTTTAAGGACAGCCTGAATTAATAAATTTGAAGCAGCAAAAGCAATATCTAAAAATTATAAAATCTTGTTTCATCAACAAAGCATGAAAAATTTGAATAATCATTACGATGTTTTATTCTTCTATTGCTTGCCTCATGTTGTAAATGCCATATCATAGCTACTAGCAAAGACTATTTATGGATGGGATCATGTAAAAATAACAAAGTACAACCACGAAGAAAATGGATGAGTGGAAGAGAATTGAGGAAAGCGAAATAGGTAAAAATAGAGGTAGTGGGAAATGAAGAGAAACGAAGTTTAGTAGTGAGCTAGGAGAAAGGGTACACGAGGAAATTTCGATGCAATGTGAAAGTACTATGCGATGAAGGAAAAATCGAATGAGCAGCGAAGCGAGGTAGTAACAATGAAGAAAAATAGAACGACGATCACTAAATAGGACTTATGTTGTATTTATAAAAATGTGATTTTGTGAAGATTATGATGCAAAGTATTGCATCGCTGACAACCTTTTTGTTGTTATGCTGCATTAGTCAGAACGTAAGATCTAATATGGTCTTCTGTTTTAAAAGCAGCTTACTTGACATTTATAGATTTGTAACATTCCATTCCCTTAAGCATACTCAATACATGTGCTGGGAAATGTTGCTGCTTTTACAAAATATTTTTTTGGCATGGCTTGAATAGTTTGTACCACATTTCTATACCGCTTATTAATGTTGGTTCCTTGCTTTGTTATCAATCTAAAATTTCGACTTACTGTCTTACTAAACAGATGGTGCGATAATTAAATACTAAGAGGTGTATCATAAGAAGTAAAACTTAAATTTTAGTTGGTTTCCTACAGGAGTTTACATAAAATTTTCACTTTGTCATTCCTCAGCAGTTAAATCTACAATTTATCGGCTACTCTGTGTATAGAAGTTACCACTGATTGTACAGCCAGGAAGGAGCTTTTGCACCGTTCCTTTGTTTTCCTTTGTAAGGATACCCAGTTTTCGCTCTTTGTTGAGTCAACTTACTGAAAGCATTCACAAAAGCGAATCAACTTACGAGTTAGATCGTATTTTCTTGCTGTTTATCACCGCTACCGGGGCTCTTCGGATTTCGTAACATACTATTAGAATACGTATTTCCGCGCTAGTTTAATTGTTTTCATTATTAAGACACAACATTTTCTCCAACATGATTTTTACTACCTGTACTCAAAGTAAGCAATCTCTGTAAAAATGCTGGTTTCGTCACTTCGAATTGTTATCATTTCTTACAGTGGTATTTATAGTTATTTGCTATAGAATCTAACATAAAAGTTCATGGATATAATCAAAACTTTTAATTACGATGGAAAATCTCGGATTGATAGAGGGGAGTGAATAAGTACGCTGGCATCGACAGTTAAATGCAAGGTTGGTGCATGCAATTACCAAAACATTACTGCTATGATGCAAAAAAATGAAAAGTAGAACATTTCTAAAAAAGTCGACAATTAAAAAATATAAACAATGAGTTTTCAGTATAACCTATACCAACAAAAAATGACTAATTCAAATAATAACGGTCAGATAAACTAGCATCGGCAATGCGTTGGTCAATATATTTTACATTCCATTTTGAATGCAGAGCTTGTAGATTCAATACGATTCAGAAAATTTCACTTAATGTTAGGGAGTGTAAATGTTAACCAAGACCCACACAGCTGCACCAGTTAGACCAGAGATAGTACAAACTGAAGCGGGTAAAACTACTGGGAGAAACGTTATCGGCAAATCGTGTAGATGCTGATTTACAATTTAACATATCCAAGCCGAATCTGATATTTACACCAACAACAACAGCATCCAAATCCAACGAAATAGTTATATATTCTATTAAATTGACGACTTCTCTAACAGATAGCCTAACAATTTCCATAGCGTGTGCTTTATTACTACCAATTCCTGTATTATTAGCTCACTGTGCAACCTGTACCGAAATACACCTCACCAGCACTACTCATTGCCCTATCAAAAAGAATACTTCAAATACATCATGACGACCGAATTCGCATATTGGTCCGTTTAAATCAGTTAGAGTGTGATCAATGTGGCCACAAATTCCTTGTGAGGGCTTATATGTAATTTATGGTCGATAATAAACTCTGCAAATATACTACCATGTTGCAAATAAGGGAATGTAAATATTCACATCCAGCTGATGCAGCTGCCTAACTTTCGACAATAACAACCACGTTGCAAACAATCATCTTTGAGATTGTTTCTTGTAATCGGCATTGATACAAACCTACTGAAATAGATGAGTTGAGGAGAGCAATATTCAAGTTCTGATAGTACTCGCAGCAGGCTACATCTACTCGATCACTTGTAATATGCAGGGTGTGTGAGAGGCTTAGTTAGAGTCACAGTTATCGCAGAGTAGGCTTTGTAGGAACTTGCTCCTGAGCAATAATATCACCATCCCATACGAATGCAGCCGCTACTGTGGTTCGAATATCGATCGCTAAAATTGTTTTTGATTCCTAATGCACTTCAGCTTGCTGCACCTGCTGGATTATACCACTAAATCATTGACTACTTATTTCAACACGGGTAATTGCAGATCTTATGGTGGCGGCATAGGTAACAGTCATAATAGCTTATTAGGTTACATTAGGAGAGTTATTATGCCACTGTCATAACCACCCAACTTTGTGCAGTTGAGTGAAAAATTCAGTATTGGTGAATTTCGGAACTATTCCACTTCTATAGCCCGACAAAGTTGTGCAAATAAGCTCAACCACTAATAATTTGAATAACATGCCTACTTCAAAAGCTGCACAGCCAGCCAAATCAATTCTCTGAGTGAATTGGTTTCACACACTTTTCTACAGACAAAGCGCAAGTATGATTTGGTGCGGCAAATGCGATAATATCTGCACTAGCTTGTTTTAACTCATTAACATCTTCTGAGAAGGCAGTGCAATAAAAAGCATTCTTTATTTCTTCTATATAATTTCTATGAGTCGGACTTTCAATTTTTGTCGAGCAACTCGCAAATTTGCAATGCCTTCAATACGTTCACCAACAACATCTCGTAATACAATGGTCCCTGCCATTGCAGCAACGAAGTATGGTGTAACATGGAGGCCACTTTTTTTATTAATTGACAGGATACTACCAGTCTTCTGAGAGTCATTTTCCCAAACAGTTTTTTCAAACAAAATTAAATATATTTACAAATGTAACAAGAGATTCACACCTATGTCAAAAATTTTATACATGAGCATGACACCAGCTAAATTATATTTTGCAAGGTTTTGAAAACCATCTTTCTGTTTCAACTAAAATAAGAAAAGAATTTTGTTCATCAAGAAAACAAAAAGCTTCTTCAGGCTAAGAGTTTTTTCATGATGCGCAATGACAAAATGAAAGTAACAAAAGCTTTCAAACAAGTTCTACAAGATTTTAGCAATGTAACACTTCATGCAAATGCTAGGCCGTAATTAAAAAATAAAAGAAAGGGCTCTGTTTTAAATTCAATGAATGATTGACATACGTGTCAAGCAGACTACATAAAAAAACTATTCGATGCACTATATTGGAAAGGCCAATTCTTTAATGAATTTTGGTTCTTTTCCTTTCAAACTCTTCAAAAGCAAGAAGGGAGAAAAACTGAAATGAAGGGTGTGCGAGAAAATTTTAATTAATTTGTTAAAAATAATAATCGGCCGCTTGAAACTGGAGGTAGGTCGCTGGCAGCTTAATTTGAGAAAAATGAACGAATGTGTCATGGAGTTCGGCTAACCATTTTATGATAGTGTTCAAATATTGTCTTAAGAAAACATTTTGAATGGAATACGATATTGTATGACTTACAAAATATGAAGCTGATGCAGAAACAAAACTGCATTGAATCCGAGTATCATATTTGGATGTACTTACCTAGTTGCAATTACTTGAATATTCTGCCGTTACCATAAAATTATTTTCAGTTGCGAAAGCGTTTTACATTACAACCACTTGAACGAAATGAAAACAAAATTCTCAAGCTTCTTTAGTAAGTTATTTTTTCTTTCGCAGTAGGTTGGATGGATATGACAAATTCACTTGCGACGCTGCGGCAGATGTCTAAAGATTAGTCACTGCATTGATAAGTAGCTTCATACTACTTGTCGCTGCAGCTCTTCCTCTGAATCAAGGCTTCACGATCTTACACTTTGCATAATAATTTCTTTCAGCCTCGATTCTATGAAATAACGAATCAGCATGAGCTGAAATATGCGAGGACAATATCAGCTATATGGTGTTAGAAGTGCATTCTTTTTGACCACTCCAATAATTTTTGGAGTTAGTTGATCAAATCGTACACCAGTTTTGTAAACTCATCTCATTGTTTCCAAGCAGAGTGATGCTTCTGCTTGCCATCCGTAGATACGGCCTATTTAATATTAAGCGTTGAAAATTGTGCTCCTCATTAATATTTTCACGTCCAGCGAATTCTTTCGAAACCCAGCAAACCCCTATTGTAAAGCTACAGGTAATGCGTATTTTTGTAGTAAATCAGTAAGAACGAACTGACTATTCTTTGTAATAGATCTTTAAGAACAAACTGATTATTCTTTTCTTTCGTTCCCAATTACTTCTCTTATCAGCAATGACAAGTACCGAGAAAAAACCGATGGTTTTGTGGTAAGTAATCTGCGAATTTTCTCTTAGCGTGAATCAAAACGAATATGTGTTAGGCACATGTTTTAGTTTCAAGTGCACTTTGTTTTGGTCGAACTAGTCAATTTTAGTGATGTAATGGAAATTAATTTTTTTTTAAAAAGTGCTCTTGGGAAACTGCAAATGAGGAATAGTAATCAGCAGCATATTTTCATGGGAAAACACATATATATATATTATTCAAATTCTTTGTGTGCTATGTTTTACTTTTTCAAGCTTGGGGGGCACAGGCTACATAGGGAGTCACACTGCCGTGCAACTTCTACAAGCGGGGTACACTGTTGCTATTTTCGACAATTGTTCCTCATCTTCTAAAGAGACCATTGGACTCATTGAAACTGTTACTCAGCAGAAAGTTCTTTTTTACCTTGCAGATCTTTTAGATATAGTTCAGGTTCGTGCTGCGGTTAAAAAAATTCGACCTGATGTTATTATACACTTTGCAAGTAAGTTAACGAAGAAAATTTGCGATTGAAGATCCTGAATAGTACCCGTTTCTTTTTATAGTGACACGTGTGAAGCAACGTTTGTTTTGATTTAATGTTAGGCTTGAAATCCCCGGAAGAATCGTTGGCTTTTCCTTTAAACTATTATCACAACAACCTTGTAGGAGCGATTAATCTTCTACAGGTCCTTTGGTAGTATCTTATATACAATTTTGGTAAAGTGGCCGAGAATTGATTTGTTTGAATTTTTGTTCATTTCATTTTTTGTTTCAAATCAGGTTATGCAAGAGGAAAAGTGTAAACATTTAATTTTTTCTTCGAGTGCAGCCGTGTACAAGCTTAAGGAAACTCTTATTTGCGAAGATGACGCGGTTGAACCTTCGCACCCTTATGGCCAAACCAAATTGATGATTGAACAAATTTTAAAAGTATGGTGTTATGAATAAGAAATTTTTTTGCAAACTGGGACTTAAAATAATTTGAGAAACTTAAACTATATGTGTTGACTCGTAGGACGTGTGCCGCTCCGATGACACTTGGAGCATCATTAGTTTGCGTTATTTCAATCCCATTGGGGCACATTCTTCAGGTTTACTTGGAGATTGTCCAAAATTTCCCACAAGTTTACTTCCTATCATTCAAGAAGTTGCTAGCGGTCACCGAATGCATCTCAATGTTTTTGGTAACGATTGGAATACTCGAGATGGAACAGGTTTGAAGAAGAAGCAAGCTTAGTACATAAAATATCCCTACTATTTTTTTTACTTTCTCTTCACTCCTTTATAGTTTACATAAATGTGTGTGTGTGTGTTTTTTTTTTTTTTTTTTTTTATTTT